>CM068964.1:105303511-105314084 GCA_035128595.1 Eptatretus atami | reverse complement strand
ACACTGTAGTTCTGTATCACTACAAAGTCCACAATCAGCCGATTCCTGAAAAATTGCCAATATCGCCCAAGCATATGGGTGTGTGTGTGTGTGTTGTGTTGTGTGTGTGTGTTGTGTGTGTGTGTGGTGCGTGTTTGTGTGTGTGTGTTCATAAACATCATATCTCTCTCTCTCTCTCTCTCTGGTGTTTAGTCGGATGGGAGTTTGTCTCCGGATAGCTTGGCTTCGATCGTGTCTGCGGTGTTTTTTTAGTATGACAGGCAGAAAAGGATTTCAGACATTATTTTGTTTCCATCTTCACTATTATCTATGCGAATCATTTTGATGAAACAGTATGAATTGTAATTAATGCTCCACCACACGACTGTCTTCCCTTCCCCCTCCACCACCTCTCTCCCCACCCCACCCCCCCACCTTGAGTATTCCCATCCAGCGAAGCGACTATGTATGTATGTATTTATTATATGTATTGTTGCGGGCCCGGCGGAGTCGGGTGAAGACCACAGAGTTGGGGGAAAGCTACGTCGATTCCCCACCAGACTCCCCGGATTTGCAGGCCGTCGCTCAACGGATAATTCCGTGACGCGGCGGGTCGTTAACGACGCGTGGACGCCAATAACTGCAACCGTGTGAACTAGGGTCCTCCTGTCTAGAGATCAGGTTACGCTGATACACGAGCGGTTTAACCACCGGGGAAACCGCACGCCCGTCAGTACTTCCTTGGTCGAACCGGCATCACTCTACCAACTAACCGATCACCTTCCGGATCGGATCAACCGAGCGCACTGCAAGACGTACCGGCTTAGAAAGGACGGATGTTGGGACATAGAAGACCCGGCTAAACTTAGATCCGAACCATGCGGACAATGGAGGAAAAGACAAAGACGAGCTGGGAACATTTCTACAATTATTATTTATTACAATAAGTGAGGAAAAGCATGTGGCACAACAAAAGGTTTATTGGGGATGGTAATGCAGGGAAAAGATGAAGAGGTGTGGGTGCGACAATTATATCATGCAACTTACTAAAGCAGACAGTGAGACTTGATGCGAGATATAATAACAACAATAACAATCACAATCAAGAAAGATCTTATACAGGTTCATCTATGGACGGTTGTCCAACAGCACTCAGACACACAACTCAGACAAAATAAACCCATGAAAGGCAAAAGGACTTTTGTGCAGCCAGGGAGGAGGGAGTTGAGGTCACAGTTTTGGTACTGACGTTTCGGGGAAGGGATTGCTTCATTGGTGCGGCACCTGACAAAGCTGTGCAGTCTGGTTCCACAGCGCACTGTGGTAATCATGTCTGCAGCAGGAAGCTTGATGGAGAGAGCGGAAGTCCACGAAATGGCGAGAGTTGTGTAGTAGGACAGGACCAGTAAGAGGCTTGTTTCGAGGTCGTGTCGGCGGGACCAGTACAGTAGGTAGGGACCGTCGAGGCGAGACGTAGGCAAGCCAAGCCGCAGGAACACTGTTTACAACAACTCCTTACAATTCTCCCTTTCCAACTGACTTCTCACGCTCTCGACCTTTCTTCAACCAACTCCACACCGATTCTTCCTTCATCAACAACACATTTCTTCCTTTCCAATCTAGCCAAAACAACCACTGCGACTTCTTTCCCTTTCGATCTACAACAACCACCCTCGGCCCCTTTTCAATCCACCAACAACACAAGCTGCCCTTTCAATCTACCAACAACACCGACCTTCTTCCTTTCGATCCCAAAGCAACCCAACTCGCCCCTACTCTGAGAGTTTCTTCCGTACTTTATAAGATCAGGGAGCTCGGTGGGAGGAGCCAGGCGAAACGCGACTCATCGTCTGATTCGAGCATCCCGATTGGACCGGGGCCTTCATCTGGTCCGCTTCTGGGCGGGATTTCGGCCAACGCCTAGTTTGCCCGCCCACGTCGCGTGTCTGGGTTTGGGAAGGTGATGCCGATGCGGTCTTCCATAGCGAACGCGGGATTTTGCATCAGAAAACGGAGAGACTTTGGATACAGGACGGTAGAACGGTGGTGCGCGTGTGGCAGCCGAAACGAGGAACAGCAAGCGAGACAAATTTACCGATCAGCAGTTGAAAAGAGGAATAGTGGGATATGGAATGGAGGGGAACATGATTTATTAATCACTAAACTAATAGCCATCGCGCAAGTGCACTCCTTGGCTTGCCCACGCTAGACCAAAGGTGGGATCTATCGCACGTAATATTATTGGAATAACTGACTCAGGAACTGGATGTTGTGATGCATAGGTTCCAGAGAACCCTAACAGTATATATATATAATATATACTAATATATATATATATATATATATATATAATATGTTGCGAAATTCGCGCCGGCGGCGTAGCGAACACGGCCACTGACTCGAATGGCGGCCGCCTCGCCCACCGGACGGACAATTGCTGTCGTGACCCTCCGGGAACTGTATCGCCGGAAGCCAGTACGGGTGGGCCTTCGACCGTCAACCAGATCGTGCCAATCGGCCACCCGCTGGGATAGGGTTGTTCGCCAAACTCCGACTACCTAAGTACCCACCGCGGGGGTATAACCGGCGATCGCAACCTGCCGCAGGTCGACCCGGACACGGGCCGCTTACGCGTCCGTTCCGTGCTATTCAGGGATAACCGAGCGGTTTATCGTCGGCCTCGCGGTTTCCAATTAATTATCGGGCTATGAAGCCCTACTATCGTAACCCTTTTACGTGAAGCAAGATGGAGATTCAAAGCGAAGGCAAAGAGACGCAGTGAAACGCGGGAACAATATCAACATAATGCACATTTATTTCACAAACACAGATTGACAGACAAAAAGCTCACATATACAGGCCAAACAGATCAAACTGGCACATATATCACAGTACAACACAAAGAACATGAGCAGGAATATCTACAAATACGCGAACACCTCGGCAACACTTTAACATTTCTAACGTTTACAAGACGCCGCACAATCAAACTTTACTCTAAAAGCAAAAGAGAAAAAGGCACCACTCAAGACAAGGGGCAGCACGGGCCCGTGGCCATATGTGCGCGTGACCCTGAAGAGCGGCGCCAGGCCCGCGGGACCGGGGGGGGTCCTACCCGCGTCCCCGGACGAGCCGCAATGTCGTCTGCGCGCGGTGCCAGACCTATCGTGCTCCTTCGCAGGTTCGTTGGCACCGCTTGAGTGGGGTGGAACGGGGCCCCTTTTTTGCACTCTCTCCGCCCAGGCGGGGGAAAGTGGGGGATTAGTTTATGCCCTGGGGAGGAGAATGGCTGGCTGCTTGGGTCTGCAATCGAGTCGATCCCACCTCGCGAACCTCTCCGCCGACCCGCCGTCTTCCCTGCTTCGGACCCCAGCTCTTGGCCTCTTCCCCCACATTCTCCCAGCGCTGCCAGAAACCACTCGACGCCTTCCCCCACCCCGACTCGAACTTCCGTATCTCCACCCGACTGGATTTGAACTGCCGCAAAAACGCCTCTGCCGCTCGGCGTTTTATATAGGCCGGCAGCGAGAACCCAGTATGGCAATTTTCCGGATACAGGATCAACTCCTCGAGGGCCGGAGCACTACGGCTCGCCGATTGGACGGAGGAAATGGGCGTGAACCTCCTGATCCTAGCATTGCATATTTGCGATTCCAACGAGACCCGCCTGGCAGGCGGGGACCAGCCAACCGCCCGTGCCTCTATGGACGGATCAGAAGATGGGCGTGTAGCGTTCCTTGATCTTCCCGAATTCGTCCGAAGGCGCTATTTGCACTCGACGGCTCGGTGCATATCCGCTGAAGATCGCTAGAGCCCCAGGAGACAGCCCGAGCTTCAGTGTTCACAGGGTGCTGGCGGATATGGTCATGGTGCCAGTGTGGCGAATGGCATGATGCGATGATGTGGTGAGCGAGTTTGTGACGGTAAAGTCGTGGCGTTGGCCGTTGTTGTCTGAGGGTTGACGCGTGGTTGCGTTGTGGACGGATGGCTGTGGCGTGGTGGTTGCAGGTGGTTGTTGTGTTGATGGCGGTTGGGACGTGGCTGGTTCAATAATAAAGATAAGAACAGAAAAAAAAACGGCTATCTCAAAGCGTCGCAGCCCGAAATCTGAATCACACTAAATTCCCTTTTAGACAACGAGTTTGGGTAACTACCAACATGTACTTAGAGATATCTTCACCCTACGGGACCTGAATGGTGGTTTGCGAATTTCCACAGCGTAACAATATATATATAATTATATATATATAATAACATACTATTAGTAAACGGGATCGGAAACTCATAAGCATTCACATATCGAGATGTCCCAAAAGTCAGTTATTCGTTAAGTATGTGTGTAGCTCAGCATCCCTTTCCCTTTTGTCTAGTGGGAGAATAGGCATATCAGCCGGTGTTGTGATTATTTTTAGTTGGTATTAAATCTTTAACATCCAAAAACCCTGCCAACTAGCCATCTAAAGGGGCTGTCACAACTTGCACGATTTAGCGCAACAGTTATGCCGTTTTTTTTTTGTACATTCAATTTGCCGAATACGGCGTCCAAACGTCGAATACGTTATGGTAAGTTTGTATACGTTAGGATAACCCCTGAAAAACACTGCCATAAGTCGTTTGTAACGCTGGCTTAATTCGTGACTTTGTGTTGTTCTCTCTTTTTCGAGATGCTTAAAATTTTACGACGTACTGCGGGCGTTGGCTCACAGATGTTCGCGCTACGATAGCCGGCCATAAGGTTTAGGCACGTTATGCGATCGTGACACATACGTTAATTGTCATGTTACTTCATAAGCTCGAATACACGTAAGGTACATCGCGTACAGTACAACTTATTTCTACCTAGAGTAACTGTTTTGTAAGCATTGCTACAAACAAGAAACGTTGTTCACACTTCGCACACACGCTATCATTACGACTGTCAACGCTATTGAGTCCTATACGTCGAAACATCATCCAAAGTAATGTTTAGGTATCCCGTGACTTATTATACCTATGGAATAACGTGCTTGGGAATTATTACGCTAGTGCAGCTAGACTATCTGTTGGCATAGTTGTGGAACGCCTAAAAACACGATAACAATATCGTTGTATACTCGACTTATGTAAAAGTTTCGAGATGCGTTTTCTGTGTTTATTAGTCTAGTATTATGCATGTCAAAGTCTTTTTAATACTTTAAAAAGTAAAACAAAAGAAATATTTATTTTCACATTCGTGGATCGATGAGAAAAAAATTAGCGCAAAAAAAGAAAAACATCGGACTACTAGGTGCATCACGTCAAGTATCTCCTAAATTCGTGGACGATAAGGTTCATATCCACCTTTTTTCAACCCTCCCATCATACAGCTCATGGGATCCTACTTTTTTACTTTTTTTTTTGACATGGACCTACTATACTTTTTTTCTTTCTTTTTTTTTAGTTCCTATGGGTCTAGGGCAGGAGCGGAACTGGGGACTGGGACTACTACTTGGACAGAGGGAACATACTAGCGTGGGGGAGCTTACTACCCTACACTGACTATAGATCAATCTACTACTTTACTACTACTATTGACAAAGGACAACAATACTACTTACTAGGATGTGGACATTCAAAAACTGGATAATACTACCGATTCGCAAATGCTATGGGCTACTTACAATGTGACTATCTGTGTTACTCACTATTATACCGTCACCAACGCACGATCACAGTCGTGGTGTGCGGGGCGAACACTGGCTATATATTACTAATGCATTGAACTACGGCGATTGATTACTCAACAATGGAGTCTGGAACATATGGATTCTGGTTCTCTTTGTGAAGCACCCATTTGTAATGCACCAATTCACATAAACGTACGGCCGCCAATACCGTCCATGTACACGGTAAATGGTTAGAACTTCAGTAAAGTTCTGTGGTTGTTCCACCACCATCATACATCGCCCGCGGGAAGACTCAATTTAAATTCGTCACATACGCAAGTGCGTTATTACATACGTTCAAAAAAAAGCATAAATTCTAACATGGTTAAAGAAACAGGTTATAAAATCTAAGGTTCAAAACATCTACAAAAGGTTAAACGCTCAAAGTTACTTCTAGACGATTATAAAAACAAACGGAGCCAATTGGTTAAAAGGCAGTATTATAAAAAAAACAAACATAGTCCAATTGCACGTACTGCATAAACCTAATCCAACACATTTTAAAAAAAAAATAGGCGCCCTAAGCGAATGACCGTTTACCTAACATGTTGTGCAACGTAAATCAAGCAACGTTACTGGAACAACGGTTATACATTGGGTTAATGTATGGTGTTGCCCTTAATCTTGATGTGCTTGCTTATGCACTACCTACAGTAACGTGTGTTCACGTGTGTTAAACTGACATCGGCGGAACGTGCAAGACATGCCAAGCACGTGCGAATCGTGTGAGCCTTAACTCGAAGTAGTAAAATTTTTCAGCATGAGCTTGATAATTTCACGACGTCTAAAAAACGATCTAGGTATATGCCAGCAGCGTACTTCAAATCAACGTGATTTGAGCAGTAATCTTAACAAGTATACACCTTCCTATAGCTGTATTTGAACGTGTGCGCTAGCCGTTGTACAAACCCATTTTCATAGAATGATCGCTGGCGAAAAATCGTCAAGTGTGACTGCAATGTTGACATCAAATCTCGGCAATTTTGATTTCAATCGGGCGTCCGCAAATTGCTCAACAGGCTAATAACGCCACGATTCGCCGGCGATTCAGTATAGCGCGCGCAAAGGGTAAGTTGAAACTACGCTTGTCTTAGTTTGAACGCCCGATCACAAGGTAAGCTTGTGGTATAGTTTATGTATATCACAACGCAAACGTTCTGGTGCCTGTAATATGGTTCATGCAAAAACGCAAACCAACACGGTTTTTTGCAATACGCATGAAAAACTTCACAAAAATACCGCATCAACATTCAGCGGTACCGTCAAACGGTTTAGATCAATTTTTTTTTTTTACGTTCCCTTATTCGCCGGCTTAAATAACGTCAAGGGTGACAGGGCCTAACAACCAATACCCTCTGCATGACACCTAATCGAACCCACAAGATCACAAAAACATACCTCGCCAGAGGGCTGCCTTCTTGCACAGAGAACCCTGTGTGGCCACCTGAAAATTGTGCCAAGGCATCTTCAGCGGTTCCGGTTTCTCGGCTCCAACGAATCGTTGTAAATGTCTTTCACACGACAACCTTTGCAAACATTGATACTCTTTACCGTCAAGTTATGAACCCGCGAGAAGTAGCTTGGGTTCCCGGCAGGGGCCGTTGCAAGCGTTGATACTGTTACTCATCAATATGAACTCCAGATTTGCTGCACGTGGAGAGAGGTGGCTGTGTTCGCCGGCACGGGGCCAAGGCCCTCCCGCGCCCAGAGAAGTATGCCGTGGCCGTCAATCACATGGCGGAACAGCGAAGTGTGTTCACTCAGCTCCTCCCCCAAAAAGGGCCCCCCTCCCGTTGTGTTACCAAGTGGCCATCCCTGAGGGAGTCCCAAAAATTACCCCAAGCACTGCTCGATGAGCAGAGTTTTGTTGGAGTTCTTTTGTGGGTTTTTGCTGTTACGAAGGGTGGTAAACAGTGGTGTCTTACGAGGCTGAGCAAGAAGGTGCCGAGCGGTCGAAGCGATGTGTCTTGGGCTGCCTCTATCAAGGAAGAAAGAGGCGACCCACCCACCCGCCCCCCGCCAGAACCCCCTCGTGACACCCGCGGGTCATTCACCACCCGAGCTGACTGCCGCACACTCGAGTCCCAATCACGTGCGATGATCTGGTGTACAACCTAATGACCATGCAAGGATGCCGCATGCACAAGAGTACCCCTTTCCTGAACGCCAGTACACACCGACTCTGACCCACTTGTCTCTCTCCTCAGCCTGCGCGGGTCAAATAATGAACTCTGGGTTTCGTTTTCATTTGTGTGTGTGTCCTGCGTGTAGGAGGCCGGATCCTTACAGTAGAACTGATACGTGTTTTTGGATCAATTGTAAATACTTCCTTGCTGATAATTACGTTAAGTTCTTGCTTTGTGTCTTCATTTACTGGTAATAAAACTTGTTAGAAATGTTCCCCGGAGTCCATTTCCGTCCTCCTTGAATTGAGTCCGCAGGTAGGATTCTGAGTTTAGCGGCGGTTTTATTCCCGATAACGCCCTTAATCCAGACCCGGACATCTTTGGCAGTTTCCCTGCTCGCTGCACCCGAACCGGAGTTGGTATGTCGGTCAGTGGTCTTAAAGCTCTACCGGCACTTGGTAGAGTGACCCCGGTTCGAGCAAGAAACGTGCGAGGGCGTGGATTTTCCCCCACGGTAGTCGAAAATCGCGTAGTGTAATTAGGTAAATTGGTTAAGACAATAGAACCCTACGCTACGCGGTTTGAAATATTGGGGCATCCACCCCACAGGTTGGTTAAACGACGGTTTGGTTAAAGCACCACGCCGGCTCGCGTGAGTTATTCCGAGCGACGGCATACATCGGGGAGTTTTGGGTGGGAGATGACAACAAGCTTCCCTCACCTTGGTGGTGTGTTTCTCTGCACGACCGCCCGGCAATATAATTGTCTAACCGGTCCCGGGTCGGGCCGTGAACCGACCGTCTGAAAGGAGCCGCAAGTCGACGTCGGCCCCGACCGATCGCCCGGAATAAGATCGCCGCCCCCCCGGTATAAGTCCGAGTCGACGGGCTACAAAACCAAATATCGCCAATAGGCAGACCACGTGGGGTAGGGTCGAATTGCCAATCTTCAATTTCCTATACCCCCTCAACGTGATCAACTACCTCCGGGGTAATTCCAACCTCGACGCGAACTCCGTAGGAAGCATACCGCTGATGCGAGCTTGTCCGTGCGCGATTCCGGCGGCTTAATCGCGGACGTCGTCTTCCAGAATGTCGACCCCTTTTATGGCAACCAACGCTTTCTAACTACACAACGAAATGCCTCAGTCATGAAAAGAATCGACGCGACGAAGGCTGAAAAACATTTAAACAGATAAGTGGTATTAATATAATAATGGGGGACTAGGGAAAGCGTACTGTATACAACCCCAAAACCTTGAGTAGCTTTCACCCTTGTCCTTGTTTTGGGGGAATTTCAATAAACAAATTCAAAAAACGACGTGACATTATAAACGTTTCAGGGAGATGTGCAGAAACATTATCATCCAATCAATATTATCAATAAACCAATTGTCATGTGAGGGGTAGAAAAAAATGTGGCTCTGTAATTTAGAAAAACAGTAATTTATGGCAAACGGCTCAGAAATGGAGTGTTATCAAATACATTTTGCTTTGAAACTCACAAAGAGAAACCAAATAACCTTTGTAAATCATGTACCTCCACCTTGTAGCAACTGCCGACTGGCCATCCCGATCAGGACACGAACCGTGCAGCTGTAGACTATAGGGCGCTTGGTAAGTGGCTTAAGCACTCAAGCAAGCACTCCAATTAAATGGTTGACAAGGAACGGCTGGCCAGGCTGTGCCTGCATACTATAAGGGATCCCTTTAACTTTAAATTGGGTCTTCACTGCACACGCAGCAGTTAAATAAATTAAATGAATTCGTTCAAATAATGACCATGTACAAAAGAGTTGTTCAATGTAGAACAACCCTGGAGACATCGCAAAGTTTAATCACCTGTGAAATTAGCATTGCAGATAATTCACCATGTTGCCTGCTCTTCTGTGCACGCGTCACGTGGTACATCGTTCACTTTTAAAACTTCAGTTGTTTTTTTTTACCAGATTTGCTTTGATTCCCTGTGGAGCGCCTCGCAAAACCTCCGAAAATATAGACACAGATCTGGCAGATGCTATGGATAGGCAGTCCCTCTGGGGGACAGGGCACAAGGTCTCGCAGTGAATGCATTAAATGACACAGCTCAATGAAGCTGGTTAATTGTCACGTTCTTCAATCTTTTGTTCACTCAATATAATTATCCAAACAGGAGAAAAACACAAGTTTTATGATTTGGAAATTTCACATTTTCTTGTTTATGTATGGAGAGGGAGGGAACATGGCCTTGCTTGCTTAAAGTGAATAGGTATATCGGCTTAGTTATAAGATTTGTTATTTCTTTAAATTATCAGATTTCACTCCAGATTTAGACACTTATTCAATCCGGACGATATCCGATCCTCAAAACCGAAATAATATTTTGATGACATACTTTAATTAGTCCATGAGAGTAGATCGTGGAAAATCACATCATATAATGCATGAAATCGCTTCAAACTCCAAATTTGAAAACTATAGTACTTACAAAAGCGACGTACACAACGATTCGTAGCTATGATGAACAGGTATTCGACATGAGTGAGGAAGGTGGAAAAAAAAACTTTATCGTTAAGAAATCGCTGAGGCCTGTTCCAGGTCAAGGCATGGTTGAGCAGGCCAATAAACATGGCGGCTTCAGATCCCAGCAAAGTTACCTAGGATACGCCTGATAAAGGATACTATAAAATAAGGAAAGACACTGACACACACCACACAAAAAGCACTCTGTGAAGCCTTGGTATATGTCTTTTGAATTCAGTTCCACCCTGACTACATGTACGTCTATGAATTACGTCCTATTCAA
>CM068964.1:105291579-105303486 GCA_035128595.1 Eptatretus atami | reverse complement strand
ATAAGGCTGTTACATTATCTTCAACAGGGGGTTTTAATTAACCCAAACACCCAATTTTCACTGTTCTACTTCCTTGCAGTTCCCTTAGTGTACATCAAAGTTTCAGGCTGTGAGGTTTTATGGTTTTGGAGTTATGGAGGAAAGACACTGACACCACACACACACAACACACACACACACACCACACACACACACACAACACAACAACACACAAAAAAGCACTCTGTGAAGCCTTGGTATATGTCTTTTGAAATTCAGTTCCACCCTGACTACATAGTACGTCTATGAATTACGTCCTATTCAAACTACCTTTTAAAACCTTTTGATCCTTTAACACTGCTGATACCCTCGACCTTTGAAGACCCTTTAGACACTGTTAGACATTTACATCCTTTAGACCCCTTAGATTCCTCTTCACCTTTGGAACAAGCTATACTCTAGCATTTGGGAAATGTCAAATACTGCACTGAAAAAAATAAAAAAATAATATTGTTACGGATTTCAGAATCGGTTCTGATGAATGCATCCACACATCCAGGTCCTCAGACAAGTTATTTCCTTCAAATGCATGTTCAGATTAGCCCCATCCCCATGTCTAATGGGATCTTAATGATGCGTTGAAAGGGTAAAGGATAGATCCCTCTCTTATGGGAAGCTTTTTTTTTACGACAGACACGTTCACACACATTTCTTTCACAAAGCTCTGAAGCCCGCCCCATTCTTCCTCAGCGGCAATCTTTCATGAGTTCCACGCCCGCCTTTTTGGGAGCGCACGGTCATCATGATAACCACGCGATAGTGGGCGGGGTGAGTGGGGCGGACGGCACCCCGCGGGGACGGCCCGGGGATATAAAAACGAGCGAGAGGTACATTCTGAAGAGAAAAGCGTGAGGAGAAAAATCGTGAGGAGAAAAAGCGAAAGAGGAAAAAGAAAAAGCGAAAGGAGAGAAGGAGAAAACGAAGAGCGAGAGAAGCGAGCAAGAAGCGGGTGTCTGACCAGCGCCGACAAAATAATTCGTCCTTCCCAGTGCTTGGGCAAGCGAGCGTGTGGTGCTGCGCATGTGGGTGTCTGACCAGCGCCGTGATAATTCGTCCTTCCCAGTGCTTTGGCAAGCGAGCGTGTGGTGCGCGTGTGGGTGTGAGCAGCGCCGCAACAAGTGAGGCACGGGTCGGTCAACAACACCAGGGTCTAAACCCGCGACGGACGATCTCGGTGCCCTCCAGACTTCGACTGGCGTTCAAAGGCTGCCCCACGAGAGGGTGCACGGCAAAGCTGGGTGCTGGCGACGGACGCGACACGCACGCACGCATTTCAGGACGTTTCCGCTTTCACGACGACTTTTGGTGAGCGAGACGATTCTCCCCCTCCCCTCCCTCTGAATGATTGCTGGGTACCCTTGTCTGTGTTTAGCTGTAAGCAAGTCAACCCCCGATAAAGCATCTGCCTCTTTGTCTCTTTCCTGGCATTTTGATTGATTTTGCTTTGAAATTCATTCTTTAATTTACCTCAGCAAATAAAAAGCTCTTTTTATTTATTTATTTTTATTATTAATAAATTATTTTGCGATTTCCAACCTGTCCGTGTTTGTCCTTTCCTTCTATTGTCTGGCATTGTTCGAACCGAGATAGACTGGGAGCTTGGGTAACTAACAGCTAACAGCTTGGTAATTACCACAGATTTGACCAAAAATCGTCGGCACGAACCAGCGTTAAAACGCTCGGCTGCCTCATAATTAAAATCTTATCGAGATAACATTGGTGCTTTGCCGAGGGCGCGCTCCCGCTCAGGTAACCACGTGTGAACTCTAAACGGAATAATTAGACGGTGGACATTGGAACTCGTGGTTGACTGGGTGGCGTTCTGGTTTTTAAAACAACTCACCGTACCAACAACCCTAATTGTGAGCGGTGGCCCCGGTCCGGCTCTACCAAGGACAACCGGGGATTATCCCCCTGAGTGACAATCTGGGTTCTCAGTACCCGTGACCGCAACAATATTAAAAATCTGCATCCAAACCCTTTAACCCACAAAGAGAATTTGTACTTTGGTTATTCTAAACATGTCATGTTATTCCTGACATAAATCATTTCGTTTTTCTTGTCTTCTGACCTGTCTTGAAACTGCAACAACAACCAAAGCTGGATTGAAGTTGATGATGTAAACTGTCAAATTCTTTGTGGGGCGTTTCTTGTGGATACATTCCCAGGAGAAACGTCAGACGATCGAGGTCGCAACCAGGAGCATGAGAGCCCGAGCTGTCCATGTGACGCAATGTCGAAAGATTAACGATGGACGCATCAACAGCAACGGAAAGATCAGAGGGTACAGAGGAAGGTCACGGTCCACACGAAGAGGTTATCGATGCTTCAACAGTTCCAAAGGGTCACCGTGAGGGCAGAAAGCGGCACGAGGCAGCAAAACTCTCCCAGTGTGCTAACTGGGCTGCCGTGGGGTTTGAAAAGCACAATGGAACGGTCCAAAGGTCAAATCCACTATCTCACCAAACTGTTTGAGGACGGTCGTCAGCAGTGGCTAAAAATTGAAAACCGAATCAAAGGTATGCATTGAATGGGAATTTTAGTTAATCACAACTCAAGTTTATAAAAGCCTCAATCCATTCACATAAAATCTGTTTGAAGACATGTTCCAGTTTTAAAGCAACGTGGCTGGTCAGGCCAATGAAAACAACAGCATAATGATCAAAGATGGATAACAACCACACATTTAAATATCACAATTAGGCCTAAAAACCGCATTATAGACCTCAATAACTAACTACCTGTTGATCAAAACATCTTCTCTCCAACTTCCTGAAATTAAACATCTTCATGGATCTACGGTTTTTAAAACACCCTCTTCAGGCTGCATCATTATGTTCCATAATAATACTGTCTCATCTTTCTAAACCAAAGGTCACCGTTTAAATAGCAATAGCATAGGTAGGGGTAAGCAGTGCAAACAATGCTACAATTTAACTATTTTGCACGCTCAATCCACAGAACTCCTCTTCTACAGACAGTTGCTTTGTTAAATGCCATAGCTTACACTTGCAATCCATCGTCACATGCCAATATAGTCAATGACATTGGAAAAATAAAAAAGAGCAAATCAGAGATTACAGACCCTCGCCAGATTGTTTATGTACCGGTGTTTGTGTAGATTTGTGTGGTGATTTGTTGTGCTGATGTACATTAATTAATAGAGACTATTATTAGAATACCAACTTTATAACGCTGGCTGTGATGCCGGGTACCAAGACGTCCACGCTTTGATGCAATTTCGCTTTAATTGGACACTGACACCGACCCATGACTTTTTTTTTTTAATCATTATTCAATTAATTTAGAATGGATTAAAATAAATTCAATTCAATCAATGGAGACCAAATCGTACAAGTCCTGCATTCAAGAGTCATCAGGAAGAACCCAAACAAGCAAAAAAGCAAAGATGAAGTCATCAGGAGGAATCTGGATAGGATTCGGTTTCAGCTGCTACTCCTCACTCCTCAAACCCATCAGGCCACAGCCAAGTGAGCCTATACCAAAAAAAACCCAAAAAACAACATCAAAAAATTATTAAATAATTCTTTGCTACCAACCATCGTTGTCCGATTCAAGTTCAAATGTAAAACATGTTATTCCCCACACTACTAGATACAACTAATGAAGTTTCAACCATTGATTGATTAAGCAGTTCCAGAGAAAAGCATTATTTAATATTTTCTTAAATCCAATATGGCTGGCCAAACCATTGACCCATGTCTCACCTTGCAACTTGGACTTGGAAGTTCCTGATCACTCAGTTATTAGTAAATCACAGCTCAAACATTAACATGCATTCAAAACATTCAAAAATCAAAATGAGCAGTTTCACCATGAAAGTCAAAAATATGTCTCCAAATTCGAAAGCGGTTGCAGAATAAAAACACGGAAAGTTCTGTGCGAGACGAGACAGACAAACAAAACGACCCAAAATGCAATGCCCTCTCCTTCGGCGAGGGGAAAAAGCAAGTGAAAGCAGCAGGCTTTCAAAATGAAAACAGTAAAATAATGTTACCACCTTAGCGCTATACGTTGAATGATAACATCAGGGTGCAAAATACTTACTTTGAGTCGTCTCGTCGGGTTCGATTGCCCCACTCGACTATGAACTATCATCTTGGGGTTTTGCATTACTGGTTTGCAACAATAATATGCAGTTTCTTTGAGGGCTGATAAGCCGCTGTGCATTCGCCGGTACAAATGAAAGATACCCCACATGCTTCTTGAATAAAAAATGAGGAAAAAGCAAGGCCGTTTAGCTGATAGAGACAATTAAAATATGTAGATTCTTCATTCCTGCAGGGAAGGTCATAGACACTATAATTTCTGTGGAGTTTTGAGGAGCGGGAAGTTAGTGACACTTGAAGGAAGGGTAAACTATGTTGTGTCGGGTCACGGCCAGAGAAGAAGTTGGTTGTGGTACACCTCGGGCGAAATGATTCAGGGAAAGTCTTACTCAGAGGTTTAAAATAGAAAAGGATATTGGGTAAGTGGCTGAAAAGCAAAGGGTTGTGAGGTCTTTTCTGGGATACTCCCAAGATTAAGGAAACAAATATAGAAATTATGAGCAGAGCAATAGAACGTCAACCAAATGCGCTTGAAGAATGGATGTATGGAGAAGGTTTTACCATTCAGGAAGCAGTGGAATATCGATTTAGGGACAAAGGGAGGTTTTTCCGGAATGGTTGTCCGTATTTACATATAAAGGGGGCAAAGCAAGGTAGCAGTGGGAATTGAGGAATTGAATTGAGGCTTTTTTTAGGTCAGCACAGGTGGGACGCTATAAAAGGAAGGAACCAGGCAGGAAAATTAGAATTTTCAGGCAAGGGAAAAGTTAAATATATCTATTACAATGGTCAGTGAGTTTAAATAATAAGATGGAAGAGCATTGAAGCCAAAGTAGATAAGCGAGGAGTACGACATAGTTTGCAAGTGGTGAGACATGGTTTAAGGAGGCGAGAGTAAACTGGAGGACAGATTCGAAGGCTACAAGGTGTATCGGCTGTGTGATAGGAACGGAGAAGAAGTAGGAGGAGGAGTGCAATCTGGGTAAAGGCAGCATTGCATTCAGAGAAAAGGCCAGTGAACATTAAGGAAGGAATAATGTTGCAGTTTTCTGTGTGGGCTTTCGAGATTAGCAGAGTGTAAAAACAGTAAGATACTGTTAGGATGCTTTATGGGGCTCCAGGTGTGAAGGCAAGAGGAGGAAGGCAGTAGCTACATGAACGAATTCAAAAGAGCATGTGGTAAGGGAAGAGCTGTTGATTATGGGGATTTTACTTGCCAGGGATAGATTGGGCGTCCAGAAACAGGGATAAGGAGCGAGGAGTCGGCATGAGGATTTCCTAGTCTTTACTAGCACAGGACTTGCTTTTTCTAAACCCAGTTTGTAGATAAGCCCACGAGGGGGCAGTTGCTGGTTAGACCTCCTTTTAACAACGATCCCCAATATGGTGGGGAGGTGACGAGTATAGGAGCATTTAGAAACAAGTGACCATAAAACATTGTGTGTACCAAAGACTCTGTTAGGGGTTTTAGAGTTCAGGATAGATAGGTAAGGCCTATTAGATTTCAGGAAGGCAAACCTTGATGGTATAGAGGAGAGAATGGGTGATTGTATTGATTGGCGAGACTCTAACAACCAGGACAACTTAGCATCTCTCAGAAAAAATAGGAACACCTTCAAAGGATCAAACTGTGTAAGAGTGCACGAGCCAAGTACATTCCCATATGAGCATGTAAAAACTGGAAGTAGAAAAAGAGAGCCAGGGTCGGTTGAGTCGATGGAAGATTTAAGGAACACTATTAAGGAGAAACAGGAATGGATATTTACTTAGGTATTAACACACCAATGCGAACAGGACTAGGAGACCATACAATCCTACCTACTATATCCAATATCGAATGTAAACAGCAACGAGCCTAACGTGTAAGAAAATAACTCGGCAAGCCAAACCAGAGCGGATGAAGAAAAGACGTGTCTACGCTACCCCCGCTCAATAGCCCGCCACACCAAGGAGAACTCCTACACAACATAAACTAAACTAAGTTTGTGAGGCACACCATCGGCATATTCCTCGACGTTTGCAAAACTGCAATATTGTCCCGCCATCACCGGCTCCCACACAAAACCATCAACGCTCTACCACCCCCGAACCGCGTGACGAAAATTTGCTGATTGATATCTTCAAAAAGCTAACACTCCTCACATCCACGCACACCCGGGATTCGTTCTATATAGGCTACCTTTTTGTTAATTCGACCCCCATGACCCAAGCCGCTCTGGCCCCAGCCCCTAGGGTTTCATATCAAACTACACCATCAGAGATGGTGAATCCCCCGCCATTGAATGAAAAGGTCATACATATCCAGATAATGAGGGAGGTGAATTGGGAAACAAGACACACATTTGGTCATCATGGTCGAAAAAGTTCCGCAGGGTAAGGAACGTAGTAACCAAAAAAATAATTGAAATCAGATCTAAGCGGTTTTCCATTTATTACAAAAACCATTTTTTTTCAAGATGGCGCCCCAGTCGGCCATTCGGATCCGGCCATCGCCAAAATTCAATAGGGTTCTTCCTTTTCAAGGTGGTTTACATTTGACCCATTACCTATCAGAGCACCTCTGAGGACAATAACGATAATCACACCGCACACATCACCACGACCCCAGTATGCAGACCCGGCACCCCAGGCTTCAGATGAACCCGAGACCGTCCTGAGATTCGCGCAACAAGCACAAAGAACAGGACTCTCTTCCACACCCCACACATGCGAAGAACAAGGGACACCAGTAACGCAGCGCCACACCCACCCACACACGAACACGGACGGCAAACGACAGCCCGACGACCGGGTGACAACAATATCCCCCTTCCGCCACGCGGCGCGGCGGGGATAAAAATCAACGTGTTGTGCACGTCCACTAGTGACCTATGTAACACTATATCGACGTATTCAATGCCCTCCTCAAGTGCCGTATTTGTGCAAACGGCCAATGGGCATGTAGGGTGCCGAAAATGTAGAGTGAGTTAACAGGGTTAAGACAGCCGGTAAATGAGGGCCACCAACCCAAACGGAACTGTGGAGACACATCACAATGATGTTCCCTCTCTCTTTCACGGACAAAGCCACTCAAGTGGGCTACAATATCTAGCTAAGTGAGCAGCAGGCGGCGAAACAGTAACAAGCGTCTCCGGAGCGTGTGGCTCCATGTGAGGGAATAAGCCCCGGCGGAAGTTGGTTTAGTTCCCGAGGGACCAGAAGTGAGAATAAAACAGGCTTATAAACAGGGTCATTTTTCTTTAAACACTTTTACACAAAACCCTGGGAACATGCAGAAGCGAGCAATCTGCCAATAGCGTGAGAGTATCTATCATTAGGAGGCCGAGGAAACAAGGGCTTCTCCGAACACACTCCACACAGGTTTCGCGTAACTGGAGGACGTGAAGTAAAGAACAGCTAACGGTAATCCTCCCACCTGTCTCAGATAAAGGCTCCGCGCTAATCCATGACAAGCTACCGAGGTAATTAATGGCAGGTGTGGGGCAGTCTTGTAGGCGCCAATCCTTGCAGCAGGTAAGCGAGCATATGTTAACGGATTGATTCGTCCAATAGCTCCCTGGAGTCAGGACATGTACCGGACCAGAGCTGACCGGAGCGCGCATTGGAGGGCAGTAGTAACATGTCACACAACAGACCAAAATAAATATACCACCCTCGCGACTCGCGAACCCGAACCTAAACTCATTATGCTACACAAACTTCCATGACTCCTAAAATGCATGCCAGTATGAGCTAAAGGGATACTTCTCCCCTCCATGGAAACTACCATCCACTAATGAACCCCACCACCACTCACATAGTTCACTTACACAGTTACGCGAGACGACTCTCTGTAAAGACCATTCTACACAGCATAACATACTGAAACAACCATTCATTGATAAAACTTGGATCTTAACCCTGCGACAGGACACCTAACAACATAACCGCTGCACACATAGCACCTCCTGGTAACCGCGCAGCTCACCTTCCTCTCCCCGTTCATACATAAGTACCTTAATGGCAACTCAACCACCAGCCTTGGCAATCATGCACCATGCAAACAGTTCTTCCAGGTGCATAAGCGATCTCGCGACACCCAAGCCACAATCGAAACCGCTACCACATACACATCTCCCCGGAACACATGATGACAAACAATCCTTAAACAACTCTACTAAGACATGAACAGTCGGTTCCGTCCAATTCTTATCTGGCATAGCTACTCCACAACACCGTTCCATCCGAACACTATATAGCTCGGCCTCACCACTGGCTTTTTCTGTAACCAAGTGATCGTCCAATTGTGGCGACACACGCCTGCCGCAACTAGTCTGTCATAGCCGGCAATACCCAGACGCCACCGTCATCGAACCCCACACTCACCCCAAGACACTAAAAGGTCCATCGCTACCTGCCTCTTCAACTCATGCATAACCAACCTCCGAGAAGTGGTCGCACAACACCACGGGAAGTACATCGCCGATCATCGACAAGCACCCTCTGACCATGGACTCTCGACGCACCAGATAACTAACCCATCGTCACCATCTCACAGCACCCTCGCTGGACCAACAACCTCACCCCAAAGCAGCCGAGTACCAACACCATAGCCCGACAGCTGCTAAGGTTGTGTACTCTCCGCCCTACAGGCAATTACCCCCAACTGAATCACACTCAGTCCAGGACCACGTCATCGACCGAGCTCGAACTATCTCGTCAGCCTTAACTGCCGACACCCACATAAGGTGAAATCCGACGGATGACCTCCGAAACTGTTTCACCCACTCTCTGTCCCCTCGTTCTTCATGCATCCTGTCCTGTCTTGTATCACAATGCGCATAATCCCACCTCAACATACAACACCCTGTATTGGACCGAGGAACTTGTACCGATTACGAATAACTTGGACCGCACACACCCGTACTAGCGAACAGGCCTTGCTGGATCGCAATGTTGCACCAAGGCACAAAACTGATTCTACGACTATTGCTACAACATCACCATAATTTGGAATCTCCTTGGACAACACCCGTAAATTTATTTAATTTTCAACTGAATTCTTTACCATTGATAGACAGGGTTAAACAACCGAATATAGTACCTTAGAGCAACCATGCACTCCTTTTCATCGAAAACGATGTACTTGCATCCCGAAGTTCATGTTCTCCTGCCGATCAGCCTCTACCTGGCGAGAACATCGCAGCGTTACGCGAACCACCTCACCTTCCCGCACGCCCGCTCACGCCCCTGTAACGAACACCGTACGCGGGGTAACGTGAATAACTATGTCAACCTCCGCCATCGAAGATGATAGGAGGTTACTGTTTCCACCCCCTCTTCTCCGAGCCTCTTATTTTGTTAGTTGTTCTGTGTTGTGAACCAGTACTTACTCTAACCGGGCACCAATAAGTATAACCAGACAGAAAACTCCCATCCCAATGAACAGACCGGAGCCGTCTACCGCCACAGACGCCCACACACTCCACCTCTTTCTCCGGACCCGATCACGCGCGGCGGCCAAACACCCTCCAAGCACTTCCCGGTGGGGGGTTCGGTATGGTTCCAAGGATCATAGCCATTAGATTTTGGAACTTGGTCACAAGAGCCAATATGGCGCGCGATGGCGGCCATTTTGAAAGAAAAAGATTTGATTTTTTGTTTTTCTTGCAATTTCTACATGTTTTAAGTGTGATTTTTCCAACCCCCCCCCCAAAAAAATTCGTACCCCCCCACCCCAAAAAAACATTTTTTAATCTATGGCAAAACCACCCACAAGAACACCCCATCTGTCTCACATGTTTTCAACACGTAGAATTTCCAACCCCCCCCCCAAAAAAACATTGTTTTAGGAGAAAAATTTTTTTTTTTGGCATTTTCTACATGTTTTAAGGCTGCTGCTACCCATTTCCACACCCCACCCCTCCCCCCACAACAAATATGTGTATAGAGACATTTTTTTTTTTTTTTGCATTCTACGATGTTTTAACGTGATTTCCAACCCCCCCGCCAAAAAATTGTTACCACCCCCTCCCCCCCCCCCCCAAAATTATTTTTCGTAGGGGGCAAGATCACTCTCTTATCTACATGGTTTTAAACGATGATTTTCCAACCCCCCCCCCAAAAAAAAATTGTTAGAGAAAAATTTTTTTTTTTTGCATATTCACATGTTTTAAGTGATTTTCCAACCCCCCCCAAAAAAAATTGCTCTAACCTGCAGCGAAAAATCTCTTATTTTTCTTGCATCTTCTACATGTTATTTAAGTGATTTCTAACCCCCGCTCCCCCCCCCCCCCCCCGGCCAAAAAAATTGTTAGAAAATTCTTGTTTTTTTTTTTTTGCATTCTACTGTTTTAAGTGATTTCCCAACCCCCCGCCAAAAAAAAGAATTGTTACCCCCCCCCCCCAAAATTTATTGTTTCTTGGGTCAGGGATTTCTACATGTTTTAAGTGATTTCCAACCCCCCCCAAAAAAAAATTGTTGAGAGAAAATTTTTTTTTTTTGTTCATTTCTACAATGTTTTAAGTGATTTCAACCCCCTAAAAAAAAAATTGTTAGAGGAAAATTTTTTTGTTTTTTTGGCATTTCTACATGTTTTAAGTGATTTCCCAACCCCCCAAAAAAATTGTTACCCCCCCCAAAAAAAATTTTTATTTGGGAGGGGATGTTCTACGTTTAAGTGATTCCAAACCCCCCCCCCCCCCCAAAAAAAAATTTGTTAGAGAAAATTTTTTTTTTTTGCATTCTAACATGTTTTTAAGCCTGCTGCATTTCCAACCCCCCCCCCCCCCCCCACAAAAAAATCTTGGAGAAAAGACACTAATAACTTCAAGCACTGTGACAATCATATTTAATCAAATAGAAAAAGTTCACTTGACGTGACCCCAGCCAGTATTGGTGAGACCGCGAGCGTTCTGCAACTCCCGAGTGCTCCCCCTCCTAGTAACCCATACGCCATCCGAAGAATGGGAGGTACTGGAATCTTTCCCAAACCCCCTTTCTGTTTGTTGTTTGTCTGTTTGTTGTGATATATTACGCGAAATCACAATCCAAAACCTATCATCACCGTATTACCTCCCGCTCTCCGCCAAGTTGGCAAGGCATTTTGTGAAAGTCGGTATAAGCTCCGGGGAAAAGGAGACTTGGTGGGCGGGCGGCGGATAACATTCTGAGTATGGTACGACTGACCTGATCTCGGCGAGGCGGCAAGACGGGGGTAAAGTTTTGGTTAGCGGCTCCGTATTGGGTGAGCTCCTAAGAATCTCATTCTCCCCATACTCACGTAGGAACTGCGTAAACCAAACAAACGGTCACAACAATTACACCATATTTTCATAAATGATTCACGTTTGTCCCAACCCTCTATTGACTGGCACACTTACATCAGTACATGTAGTGTTCCGCTAATGGCTAATGTTTGAGCCATTACAGCGAGAACCCAACACAGGATTGAAGAAATCAATATATTCCTTTTTGTGTTTCATAGGCGACAGAAAAATTAAACTAAGTTTCATTTTCAGCTTTGCGTGCGCATTTTATTTCCTTTCCCTTGGAGTTTAACGGGTTTTTGGGACCAATGGTACCGGACTGTTCTTAACCTTTTAAACCTTTTGATCCTTTACACTGCTGATACCCCTTCGACCTTTGAAGACCCTTTAGACACTGTTAGACATTTACATCCTTTAGACCCCTTAGATTCCTCTTCACCTTTGGAACAAGCTATACCTCTAGCATTTGGGCAAATGTCAAATACTGCACTGAAAAAAATAAAAAAATAATATTGTTACGGATTTCAGAATCGGTTCTGATGAATGCATC
>CM068964.1:105273009-105290336 GCA_035128595.1 Eptatretus atami | reverse complement strand
ACCGGGGATTAATCCCCCTGAGTGACAATCTGGGTTCTCAGTACCCGTGACCGCAACAATATTAAAAATCTGCATCCAAACCCTTTACCCCACAAGAGAATTTGTACTTGGTTATTCTAAACAATGTTCATGTTATTCCTGACATAAATCATTTCGTTTCTTGTCTTCTGACCTTTGAACTGCACACACCAAGCTGGATTGAAGTTGATGATGTAGAACTGTCAAATTCTTTGTGGGCGTTTCTTGTGGATACATTCCCAGGAGAAACGTCAGACATCGAGGTCGCAACCAGGAGCATGAGGCCCGAGCTGTCCATGGTGACCATGTCTGAAGATAACGATGACGCATCAACAGCAACGGAAAGATCAGAGGGTACCAGAGGAAGGTCATCGGTCACACACGAAGAGGTTAGATGTTCAACAGTTTCCAAAGGGTCACCAGGTTGAAGGGCAGAAAGCGGCACGAGGCAGCCAAAACTCTCCAAGTGTGCTAACTGGGCTGCCGTGGGGTTGAAAAGCACAAGGAACGGTCAAAGGTCAAATCACTATTCGACCAAACTGGTTGAAGGACGCTCGTCAGCAGTGGCTAAAAATTGAAACCGAATCAAAGGTATCAGAGTGGGAATTTTAGTTAATCACAACTCAAGTTTATAAAGCCTCAATCCATTCACATAAATCTGTTGAAGACATTTCAGTTTTAAAGCACGTGGCTGGTCAGGCCAAATGAAAACAAACATAATGATCAAAAGTTGGAAACACCACACATTAAATATCACAATTAGGCATAAAACCGCATATAGACCTCAATTAACTAACTACCTGTGATCAAACCATCTTCTCTCCCAACTTCCTGAAATTAAAACAATCTTCATGGGATCTACGGTTTTTAAAACACTCTTCAGGCTGCATCATTATGTGTCCATAATAAATACTGCCTCTACCTTTCTAAACCAAAGGTCACCGTTTAAATAGCATGCAGGTAGGGGTAAGCAGTGCAAACAATGTACAATTTAACTATTTTGCACCTCAATCCACAAACTCCCTCTTCCTACATGACAGTTGCTTTGTTTAAATGCCATACTTACACTTGCAATGCCATCGTCACATGCCATATAGTCAATGACATTGGGAAAAATAAAAAGAGCAATCAGAGATTACAGACCCTCGCCAGGAATTGTTTTGTACGGTGTTTGTGTAGTTTTGTGTGGTGTTTGTGTGCTGATGTTACATTATTAATAAGAGACATAATTAGAACTACAACTTTATAACTGCTGGCTGTGATGACCGGGTACCAAGACGTCACGCTTTGATGCAATTTCGCTTTAATTGGACACCTGACACCGACCCATGACTTTTTTTTTTTAATCATTATTCAATTTAATTTAGAATGGGATTAAAATAAATTCAATTCAAATCAAATGGAAGACCAAATCGGTACAAGTCCTGCATTCGAGTCATCAGGAAGAACCCAAACAAGCAAAAAGCAAAGATGAAGTCATCAGGAGGAATCTGGATAGGATTCGGGTTTCAGCTGCTACTCCTCTACTCTCAAACCCATCCAGGCACAGCCAAGTGAGCCTCATACAAAAAAACCCAAAAAAAACCATCAAAAAATATTAAATAATTCTTGCTACCAGACCATGTGTCCGATCAAGTTCAAATGTAAAACATGTATTCCCCATCACTACTAGATTACAACTATGAAGTTTCACATTGATTGATTAAGCAGTTCCAGAGAAAACATTATTTAATATTTTCTTAAATCCAATATGGCTGCCAAACCATGTGACCTATGACATCATAATTATCATTAAAACATTCAACATGAGCAGTTTCACCATGAAAGTCAAAAATTGTCTCAATTCGACAAGCGGTTGCAGATAAAAACACGAAAGTTCTGTGCGGACAGACAGACAAACAAACGGACCCAAATGCAATGCCCTCTCCTTCGGCGAGGGAAAAAAGCAAGTGAAGCAGCAGGCTTTCACAAATGAAAACAGTAAAATAATGTTACACCTTAGCGCTATACGTTAGAAGATAACTCAGGTGCAAAATACTAACCTTTGAGTCGTCTCGTCTGGGTTCGATTGCCCACTCGACTATGAACTATCATCTTGGGGTTTTGCATGTACGGTTGCAACAATGAGTATGCAGTTCTTTGAGGGCTGATAAGCCGGCTGTGCCATTCGCCGGTACAAATGAAAGAACCCACATGCCTTTTGAATAAAAAAAATGAGAAAAGAAGGCCGTTTAGGCTGATGAGACAATTAAATATGTAGATTCTTCATTCTGCAGGAAGGATCATAGACATATAATTCTGTGTAGTTTTGAAGGAGCGGGAGTTAGGGACACTGAAGGAAGGGTAAACTATGTTGTGTCGGGTCACGGCAGGAAGAAGTTGGTTGTGGTACACCTCGGTGCGAATGATTCAGGGAAAGTTTACTCAGAGGTTTTGAAAAATAGAAACAGGATATTGGGTAAGTGGCTGAAAGCAAAGGGTTGTGAGGTCGTTTTCTGGGATTCTCCCAAGATTAGGAAACAATATAGAAATTATGAGCAGAGCAATAGACGTCAACCAATGGCTGGAAGAATGGTGTAGGGAGGAAGGTTTTACATTCAGGAAGCAGTGGGAATCATTTAGGGGACAAAGGGAGTGTTTCCGGAATGGTGTCCGTATATTACATAGAAAGGGGGCAGCAAGGTTTGCAGTGGAATTGAGGAAGGAATTGAGGCTTTTTTTAGGTCAGCACAGGTGGGACGCTATAAAGGAAGGAACCAGGCAGGAAAATAGAATTTCAGGAGGGAAAAGTTAAATATATTCTATACCAATGTCAGGAGTTTAAATAATAAGATGGAAGAGCTTGAAGCCAAAGTAGATAGCGAGGAGTACGACATAGTTGCAGTGAGTGAGACATGGTTTAAGGAGGAGAGTAACTGGAGGACAGGATTCGAAGGCTACAAGGTGTATCGGTGTGATAGGAAGGAGAGAATAGGAGGAGGAGTAGCAATCTGGGTAAAGGACAGCATTGCATCAAGAGAAAGGGTGACATTAAGGAAGGAATAAATGTTGAGGATTCTGTGTGGGTCGAGATTAGAGATTGTAAAAACAGTAAGATACTGGTAGGATGCTTTTATGGGGCTCCAGGTGTGAAGGAAGAGGAGGAAGGAGTAGTACATGAAGAATTCAAAAGAGCATGTGGTAAGGGAAGAGTGTTGATTATGGGGATTTTAACTTGCCAGGGATAGATTGGGTCAGGAACAGGGAAAGGGCAGAGTGATGAGATTTCCTAGTTTTAGTCCAGGATTGCTTTTTACCCAGTTTGTAGATAAGCCCACGAGGGGGAGTGCTGTGTTAGACCTCCTTTTAACTAACGATCCAATATGGTGGAGGAGGTGGAGGTTAGGGAGCATTTAGAAACAAGTGACCATAACATTGTGTGTACAAAGACTCTGTTAGGGTTAGAGTTCAGGATAGTAGGGTAAGGCTATTAGATTTCAGGAAGGCAAACCTTGATGGTATGAGGAGAGAATTGGTGATGTATATTGGGAGACTCTAACAACAGGACAATTAGCATCAGAAAAATAGGAAACCTTCAAGGATCAAATGTGTAGAGTGCAGAGCAAGTACATTCCAATGAGATGTAAACTGGAAGTAGAAAGAGACCAGGGTGGTTGAGTCGTGAGATAAGGAACACTATTAAGGAGAAACAGAATTATTTATTAGTATAAAATAACAGGACTGGAGGTAGATTTATATCAATATCGAAGTAAACAGAGGCAAGTTAAGAAAATAACTCGGCAAGCCAAAAGAGGGTATGAGAAGGACGTGCTAAGAATATTAAACATAACTAGAACTAAGTTTGTCGATGGCACACCATCGCATATTCCCACGTGCACTGCTTTGTCCCATTAACGCTAGGTGAAATTTTATTGATTTAAAAAGCTATAAGACAATTTTTATTTTTTTAATCGACCCCCATGACCCAACCGCTCTGGCCCCGCCTAGGGTTCTATCAAATATACCATCAGAGATGGGAATCCCCCGCCATTGAATGAAAAAGGTCATACATATTCCAGATAATGAGGGAGGTGAATTGGAAACAAGACACAATTTGGTCATCATGTCGAAAAAGTTCCCCAGGGGTGAGGAACGTAGTAACCAAAAATAATTGAAATCAGATAAGCGGTTTTTCCATTTATTACAAAAACCATTTTTTTCAAGATGGCCGCCCCAGTCGGCCATTTTGGATCCGGCCACGCCAAAATCAATAGGGTTCTTCTTTTCAGGTGGTACATGTGTGACCCAAATTTCAAATCGATATGGCGAACAGTTTATGAGTTATCGCACTCACAGCTATAAATGTTGACGCCCGACGGACAGCCGGACGGACAGCCGGACGACCTGGGTGACAACAATATCCCCCTTCCGCCACGCGGCGGCGGGGGATAAAAATCCAAAAGTGTTGTGCACGTCCCCATACATATATCGACTATGTCCCAAAGTTTCAAGTTCCTATTTCAAACGGTGTAGGAGGAGTTACAGGGTAAGACAGACGGACGGACGGTGGAGACAATCACAATATTCCCGCTTTTCTTCAAAAGCACGGGAATAATAACAAGGCTTTAAGTACATCAGGGGAAAAGAACAGGTTCGGAGCAGTGTGGGCCCATTGAGGAATAGCCCCGGGAGTGTGGTTAGTGAGGAAAGTGAGATGGCAGGCTTATTAAACAGGTATTTTTCTTTAACTTTTACACAAGAACAGTCAGGAGAATTGCCAATAGCTGAGAGTATCTATCAAGGAGGCGAGGAAGGGCTTTTACAGAAGATCCAGGTTGGAGTGGAGGAAGTAAAGGAACAGCTAGGTAATCTAAGAGTAGATAAGGCTCCAGATAATATGCAACCGAGAGTATTAATGGAGGTGGCTGAGCAGGTAAGCGAGATGTTAACGGATATTCTCAATAGCTCCCTGGAGTCAGGACAGGTACCGGAGGATTGGAGAGTAGTAAATGTAACACCATTATTACCCTGCGCTCGCGAATAATATTTGAACTTCAGTAAAATGCTGCAGTTGAGAGGATTCCCTTGTAATCATAATGACCCATGTATTCTGTTTCTGTAAAACATACATACATCTGCCTTCAGTTGATATTGATTTGTGATGTTGACGTCATTTTTGATTAAATCTATGGTATAACCTGGAAATGATGCAAAAGTTCCAGGAAGACTGAAGTACATCAATTCGGACATGATGAAACATAACTTTAGATATTTCTTATTTAGTTCACAAATTTAATGAATATAATGCATGGCTTTTTGTGTGGATGCATTGTGGGAGCTGCCGAGGTCCTGTGAGCAGTGCCAGTCAATATAATGTTGTTCTTTATCAACACTGAGAATGTGCCGAAGTAATGATTCACTCCCTTGATCTGAGTAACTGTACCTTCAAACCCTGTGGAACCTCAAAGGGGCTGTTGTGCTCTTTCCTGATTGGCTGTACTTGGACCTTGCCTACATTGTTAACTCCGACACCGAAGGTGAAGGAGGTTATGTTTCACCTCTTTCTGTCTGTTTGTATACAGGATATCTCAAAAAGTTGTGGACGGATTCGGATGAAACTTGGTGGACAGGTTGGGTGTGTTGCAAGGACAAACTGATTCGATTTTTGTCAAGATCATAATTTGGATCTGGAAACGAAATTTATTTAATTTTTCAATGATTCTTTACCATTGATAGACAGGGCTAAAAACGATATAGTACTGTAGAGCATGATATTTCAAAAATGTACTGCATCCGATATGTTCTCGTGGATCAGGCATTACCTGGCGGAGGTATACGCTCTACCGAGTGCCCGTCTAGTTAACCTCACGCCATCTCGATGGCGGAGGTTACTGTTTTCACCCTTCTGTTTGTTACTTACGAAATCTAAAGATTTCGTAAGTATATTGATGCCTTCCGTTTCTGTTTGTTTGTTTGTTTGTATGTTTGTTTGTTTGTTTGTTTGTAGGCACGATAACTCGAGAACGGAAGAAGCTACCAATGTCAAATTACATCACGTGATTCAGGAGGGTGATGCTAGCGCTGATTAGATTTTGGTCAAAATCGGTCAAAGGTCAAGTCACAGTGAGGTCAAACATAATTCCGTAAATTAACATGGAGAAATGTGAGTATTTTTGCTTCGCTCGACGTTACGAGTTCGTTTTAACTTCGATTTTAATTTTGTCTTCGGTTTTTGCGATCGCTTCGGATGCTTAAAACTCGGTTGTCGAAATTCTGGTAAAAATCGGATGTTTTGGAGACGTTTTAAGATTGAATAAAAAATATTTCACTCGACGCGTCAAGGGTCGTCCCATGATGCAGTGCGCTCGAGCAGACGTCACGGGCGTCCCATGATGCAGTGCGCTCGAGCAGACGCGTCGTTGAGTCACGTTAAGGTTTTCCGTGTGCGCGGTGACGGTTTTTTCAATAAAGATGGTGTTTAAAAGTCATTTTTTATCCCAATAAAGGTTATCGTCGCATGCCTGACTCGCTGAGCCGTCGGATATTGTAAAGATTGTTGGTGGATGGCCGAATATTACGGTTTTGTGACTTTGAATAATAATATTAAATAATTGCGTGAGAAATGGAGATTTTTGCTTTGCTCGACGTTACGAGTTCATTTAACTTCGATTTTAATTTTGTCTTCGTTTTTGCGATTGCTTAGGACGCTTAAAACTCGGTTGTCGAAATTCTGGTAAAAATCGGATGTTTTATGAGATTTATGTCGGTGTCGTATCTGAGGTATTATGCACTGAAGATTATGCTAATGAGGGGGATTGTAAGACACAGCATTACGCGCTCGTTTGCATCGCTACCTTCTCTCGAGACAGCTTTTATTAGACAAGGTCAGAGGTCAAGTTGACGATTTCGTAAGTACAAGTCTATGACTGTTTGTTTGTTTGTTTGTTTGTTTGTGAACAGTATTACGGAAAAACTCCTCGACGGATTTCGAAGAACTTGGTGGGGGGATTATGTATGGTCCAAGGATCATGCCATTAGACTTTGGACTTGGTCCAAAGTCCAATATGGCCGCTATGGCGGCTATTTTGAAAAATATTTGAATTTTTGTTTTTGCATTTCTACATGTTTTAAGTGATTTCCAACCCCCCCCCCCCAAAAAAAAAATTGTTAGAGAAAAAAAACAAAATTTTGCAACTTTTTTTTCAAAAAAATTTCGATTTTTCTTTGGCATTTCTACATGTTATAAGTGATTTCCAACAAAAAACATGCCAAAATTATAATTGCGGCTGATTTTGGAACTTCAGGTGGATATACCCACGTAAATCAATTTCTGTCTCAAGGAATCTAGTTATGACGAATGAATTGAGTATGTAAAAGTTAAAAGTAAAAGGGAAAGTTGCAAACTATAACTCTGTGAGCACTGTTGACATCAAATTGAATGAATAGGATATCAGGTTCACTTGAGTGACCTAGCAGTATTGGCGGCGGAGGTTTTGCACTCTACCGAGTGCTCCCCCTCTAGTTTAGACTGTTTCACTCCTTTCCCAGTAGCAGAAAGCAGTTATTATGATTTCCAACTATGGGAATAGTTACTCTTTCGCAGATAAAAAGCTATTTCTCCTTTATCCTGCTTGTTCAATCATTTCCCCCACTCGTCCTTGTTTCATATATATAGGACTTGCATTAGTGTAGTTTTTTTTGAGAATTTCATTGCTGGGTTTTCTCCTGTATGTGCACGTATGTAGTTATTAAACATTCTACTTTGTATGCTGAACCATCGTGGAAATTGAATTCTTTTCCACCTCAGGAATCAGTACTCGGACCATTACTATTCATTATTTACATTAATGATTTGGATAGTGGGGTGAAGAGTAAGCTTTCCAAATTTGCAGAGACACAAAGCTTGGAGGTAAGGTGGATAGCGGAGGGGGTGGTGATCAGATTCAGGAAAGTATTGATACTTGTATGGATGGGGCAAAAAGATTGGCAGATGTAATTTAACCTGAGCAAGTGTAAGGTGTTGGGGATGGGAAAGAACAATGAAAATAGAGATTACAGGATGTAAGGGGTAATTTTGGAGTGTGTCACACAGAAGGATCTGGGGGTGGTAATAGATACGGGAGGTAAGCAGGCAGTACAATGCCAGGTAGCTAGAGGTAAAGCAAAGAGGGTTTTAAGTTGTATTCAGAGGGGAATCATTTACAAAACAAAAGAGGTGGTGTTAACATTGTATAGGAATTTAGTGAGGGCCACATCTAGAATAGTGTGTGCACTTTTGGTCACAACTTAGGAAGGACATAGATGCCATAGAGAGGGTTCAGCGTGGGGTATAGATCGATTCCGGGCCTAGCTAGACTCAGCTATGAGGAGGGCGCTGAAGGAGACAGGGCTTTATAACAGTAGAAAGGAGTTACTTACGAGGAGATATGATGGAGATGTTTAAGATAATGAAAGGTAGAGATAAACTAAGTGAAGATGAATTATTCAACAGAGTAGACAGTGATAGGACCAAGGGCCATAGCTGAGAGTAAAGAAGAGGAGAGTTAAGATGGTAGTAAGGTAGGGTACTTTCACTCAGAGAGTAGTTAATGCATGGAATGGTCTCCCTGGAAAGCTATTGGCAGCAGAAACAGGAGATAAGTTTAAATTAGAATCAGATAGATACCTGGAAGGTATGGAGATGGAGGGGTATAGGGATGTTGTCAGGACCTTTTAGGTAGTTTGAGTATTGATGGGTGATTGTGTACGGAGTGCTGTTGGTGGGGGTCTTGTCAAGGGGGTTGTGTGGTTGATGTGTGTGCTTTTTAATCAAGCCCACGCCCCTCCCCTGGGGGAAAATATATTTACATATATAATAAAAAAAATACAAAAACTACAAAAACTTTAAAAAACTAGAGGGGGAGCACTCGGTAGAGTGCAAAACCTCCGCCGCCAATACTGCTGGGTCACTTAAGTGAACCTGATATCCTAGTCATTGTAGGTCAAAACGGATCAGACTCTACTGAACCACGATTGAATAAACTAAACTGGATCGACGCGCATGTAGAAATGCCAAAAAAATAAATCGAGGAATTTTTTTGAAAAAAAAGGTGCAAAATTTGTTTTTTTTCTCCAACAAATTTTTTTTGGGGTTGGAAATCACTTAAAACATGTAGAAATGCAAAAAAAAATTCAAATATTTTTCAAATAAAATGAAATTTTTTGAAAAAAAGTTGCAAATTTTTTTTTTCTCTAACAATTTTTTTTTTTTGGTTGGAAATCACTTAAAACATGTAGAAATGCAAAACAAATATCAAATATTTTTGAATTATATCCATAGCAGCCATATTGGACTTTGGACCAAGTCCAAAATCTAATGGCATGATCCTTGGACCATACCTAATCCCCCCACCGTTTCGTCGAAATCCGTCCAGGAGTTTTTCCCTAATACTGTTCACAAACAAACAAACAAACAGACAGGGGTGAAAACAGTAACCTCCGTCCATCTTCGATGGCGGAGGTTAAAATAAAAATAAAAACCCAAAGACACTATTTTAAAAAATAAACAAAAAACATTTGGCATTTTCTTCTTTGGATCTTGTGTTGATAAATTGTTTCTGGTGTTGATGTGGTGCAGGCATGATGGGCTGAATGGCGGCTTCAACCTGCGTCTCATTTCCTTGTGTGCTGGATACGATGCAATGGCACAACCTCTCTAAAATTAGTTCTCAGCCACGGAAATGATGTTATTAACGCCCTGAAATACTCGATATGGAGTATACACAAGACATACATCGTGCTGTGCAAAATGGCATGTTTGTGGATAACTGTACTTACAATGACACCTTTGTGGATAACTGTACTTTACAATGACACCTTTGTGGATAACTGTACCTTACAATGCACCTTTGTGGATAATTATACCTTAAAATGGCACCTTTGTGGATAACTGTACCTTACAATGGCACCTTTGTGGATAACTGTACTTACAATAATAGCGCCTTTGTGGATAACTGTACCTTACAATGACACCTTTGTGGATAACTGTACCTTACATAAATAGCACCTTTGTGGATAACTGTACCTTACAATGACACCTTTGTGGATAACTGTACTTACAATAATAGCACTTTGTGGATAACTGTACCTTACAATGGCACCTTTGTGGATAATTGTACCTTACAATGGCACTTTGTGGATAACTGTACCTTACAATAAATGCGCCTTTGTGGATAACTGTACCTTACAATGACACCTTTGTGGATAACTGTACCTTACAATGACACCTTTGTGGATAACTGTACCTTACAATGACACCTTTGTGGATAACTGTACTTACAATGGCACCTTTGTGGATAATTGTACCCTACAATGGCACCTTTGTGGATAACTGTACCTTACAATAATAGCACCTTTGTGGATAACTGTACCTTACAATGACACCTTTGTGGATAACTGTACCTTACAATAAATAGCGCTTTGTGGATAACTGTACCTTACAAGACACCTTTGTGGATACTGTACCTTACAATGACACTTTGTGGATAACTGTACCTTACAATAAATAGCGCCTTTGTGGATAACTGTACCTTACAATGGCACTTGGTGGATAACTGTACCTTACAATGACACCTTTGTGGATAACTGTACCTTACAATGACACCTTTGTGGATAACTGTACCTTACAATGACACCTTTGTGGATAACTGTACCTTACAATAAGTAGCGCCTTTGTGATAACTGTACCTTACAATGGCACCTTTGTGGATAACTGTACCTTACAATAAATAGCACCTTTGTGGATAACTGTACCTTACAATGACACCTTTGTGGATAACTGTACCTTACAATGACACCTTTGTGGATAACTGTACCTTACAATAAGTAGCGCCTTTGTGGATAACTGTACCTTACAATGGCATGCTTGTGGATAACTGTACCTTACAATGACACCTTTGTGGATAACTGTACCTTACAATAATAGCACCTTTGTGGATAACTGTACCTTACAATAGAGCCCTTTGTGGATAACTGTACCTTACAATGGCCTTTGTGGATAACTGTACTACAATAAATAGCACCTTTGTGGATAACTGTACCTTACAATGACACCTTTGTGGATAACTGTACCTTACAATGACACCTTTGTGGATAACTGTACCTTACAATAAGTAGCGCTTTGTGGATAACTGTACCTTACAATGGCATGCTGTGATAACTGTACCTTACAATGACACCTTTGTGGATAACTGTACCTTACAATAAATAGCACCTTTGTGGATAACTGTACCTTACAATGGCATGCTTGTGGATCAAACACTTTGATTCGTACAAGTATCATAAGAAACCAAGTTCACAACAATATCACAGCAGGTCAAAAATCCCCTTTCCTTGAACCAACAAGAACTTCATTCATACAAGTGGGTTAACAAGACCTTCTTGTTTTATTTTCATCTCAAAGGTTGTGCTGAAGCTGCAAAATAAATTGCACAAATGACACACACAAGACACACACACACACAAGACAGAGACAGATAGAGACAGAGAGAGACAGACAGACAGACAGACAGACACACACGAGAGAGAGAGAGAGAGAGAGAGAGAGAGAGAGAGAGAGAGAGAGAGAGAGAGAGAGAGAGAGAGAGGAGACGTGCACGCACACACACACACACACACACACACACACACACACACACACACACACACACACACACAGTGACAATGTGGCATCGATTTTCTCTCTGCTTCAAGTGGTGAAACCAAGGAGAAATTTTCTTCTCCCCCATGGAAGCCAATCCTGGTTGTCTGTCCATATTCTATACTTTAAAAAATGTGAGCGTCAAGCCAGGAAACAGTACGCACCATTTTTAAAGTCTTTGGTATGACTCGGTCGGAGTTCGAACCATAGTCCACCTGGACTCAGAGCGGAAGCTCCAATCATTACAACACCAAGTTTGGTAACAACCATAACTAAATTAAACAACCTTAATCTCTTTCAAACCTTAATTTAAGCCGCATGCGAAACAGCTCACCTGGACCCAAGTTGTGCATGCGCATCATGTGAGTCTTTGCACTACGTGCCGAGTCAAAAATCCGTGCACAGGCCAACACGGGACACTGTGCTCTGCCGGGTCGCACACCACCCCCTTGGGCTTGGTGCCTACGCGCATGCACGTACAAACTGCTCCTTGCAGAAAAACTCATACCACAGCCTGCAAGCACATCAAATGCAACCAACAGGTAACAAACAACCCTCAGGGATACAATATGTTGTTTAATTTGCCATTTTCATGCCATTGGAAAAATAGCTTTAAAATAAATCCTTGTATTGTGCAAGAACGAATGGAAGAACTACATTATGCCACTGTTACATCAGGGAAGTGTCACATGCAGATACATTGAAGAAAATAGGTAAACACACACACACACACACACTTGCCTTCGACTGGGCAGTGGAAAGGACGAGTACCAGAGTGTGTTATGGCATGTCCCTTAAGGTGCTCGGCACGGGTAAAAGTCTTTCCACACCCCGGCGCGTGGCACACAAACTGCCGGTCATTTTCATGTTTCCTGCGGACGGCAATGCATATTATTTCATGGCAATAATACTTCTCTGAGGATCACAACAACAAACAATGATTACCAAGTTTCCAATCGTTGCTCAATAGGAAAGCTGTTCACAAGGAACTCACCTCTTATGCCTCAGAAGCTTTGACATGCATGTAAAAGTCCAGTGACAGCCCTCAAACTCACAGCGGAAGGGTCGTTCACCTGAAACGTGCAGAAGCACACGATATCAAGTACACTTTTTAACAAAGTTAGTGTTACGGTTCTGTGAACTGTCACTCCCTAGTAATGACAAGCAACATATAGCGGTTCCTGAGATTGTTATTTCGTTCGTACTCGTTACAGATCGTCCCCCCTCCCCCCTTTTCTCCAACAGGTTTACGAGTCAATATGTATTGTGTGTGATTAGTGAGATTTTCCCCCACTTTCTCCCCACTTTTTCTGTCATTTAATTCAACACCACATTCAAACAGCATGCACCACCTTATTAGCACGTCACCAAAACCCTGTTCAAATTGAGCCCCAGAACTCAACCGCCATATCGCTTTCAACCACGCCACCACCAATTTCAACCACACTTTCAACCATGCCACCACCACAAAACTACAATTACCTCCACACCACAAAACCAACAACCATCGTCTTGATTTGCTCGTATGCCATTCACTTCAGCCTCAACCATCGCAACGCCATTCCAAACACCATCTCAAGCACCATCTCAGCCACTCGCCATTGTTCGACAATGGGAACCACCATCACACCTGCTTGGGGCACCGCTTTGCCCCCGCTCGGAGCACCACCAACAACCAAGCTCGCTGCCATCTAGTGCAAGTTTGCGCTGGCACTTCTGTTGTTCCTCTCTGTCGGCGGCAACGATCTCACTGCTGGGGAACCATCCACGACCCTCCATGATGTTTGCGCTACCAGTGGGGAGCGATGCACGCTGCCCCCACGTTAATTCGGAAGATCGGCCCCGTGGCCCACCTCGAACATGAATGGAGCCATTTCTGGTCAGACTACTTTGCAGAGCAGATGTCAGGACATAGGCGAAGTCTGGGCCGATGAACGCAGTGCGCTCAGAACACGAGGGGCAGAATTAGTTGCCGCGTGGCATGGTTACGTCTGCCAGGGACGTTGGGCTCCGCTCCACTCGTATAAAGTAGCGTTCCAGGAGTAGTCAGGAGGATCTCTCAGAAGGCTCTTCACGATGGTTTTTTGTTTTTTTTCGGGGTTTTTTTGGAATACCAAGTCAAGGCATGTGCAAGGCATGAGACAAGAGGGGTGGGAGAGGGAAGCAAAAAATAGTAGGGAGCAAAGATAATAGGATATCTGTGAAAGGGAGAGGGATAGGGTGGGGTACACAGGGTAAACAAGATGGTACCACAGGGACTTTCAGGAAGGAAAACAGGGAATTTGAATGAGGTGGGTTTGGGGTGGAGTAAAGGGGTTATAAAAGATCAAGATTTTGGATGGAGGAAGACAAGAGATGGTGGTGAACATCTGTTTTGAAGATCGTGTGGGAGTTTCTTCCAGAGGATGGAAAAAAGAGGAATGAAAGAGTGAAGGTGAGCAGTGATTCTATATTTTGGTAGTTTCACCAGAAGGGGGTTTGTGACGGACCTTCAGCGCCCTGAATAAATATAGGGGGGGGGGGGATAAACACACAGACGGAGCAGGGTGGGGGACAAGGCCGGAGAGGAGACGGTAGAAGGCAGAAAGATCACAGACCTGCCTCCGGTGAGAGATCCAAAGACTCAGCTTCATCGCGGGAGATACCAATAATCCTAAAAGCCTTGGTTTGCACAGCGTGAAGTCGAGCTAGGTGTGAGCAGGAGCACCACCCAGGGGGAAAAGCAGTACTCCATCAGACTGCAGATGAAAGCTTTGTAAATGGTTATAAGCTCAGGTGTGCCAAGGAAGAGAAGGCTGATTGGTCTGTAGTTGCAGGGATCTGTTTTTGCACCTTTTTTATGCAGAGCGGTAATGTTTGCTGATTTCCAAGCAGATGACAGATGACCTTGAGAAAATGATAGTGTGAATAGAACAGAGAGAGGGTGAGCAAACGCAGCAGAGCAGGTTTTTAGGACATGTGGGCTGATGCCGTCTGGACCAGTTGCAGAATCCGAGTTAAGGTTTGACAGCAAGCTCTTCACCTTGTCAGAAGAAAAGGACACAGAGTCCAAGAACAGCTGGGTACAACTGGGTAAGGTGAGTGCAGAAAGCGATGGGATTGGGACACAAGATTTAGAAGCAAACACAGAGTTTAGGCATTCAGAAGATATTTCTTTTGGAGATATTTCAGAGGTTTTCTTTGAAGTTATTTTCGACCTGATTACAGGTGCACTTTCTTGTGGTGGGTTCGAGGTGAAGCACCACAGGATGCCGTGGAGTGCCACGGGACGAGGTGGAACAATAACCCGGCCGCACAGCGCCACACCTCTATCCCAGTCCCCTCTTCCCTTGCCTTTCCCCAGCGCAGGAAAGCGTCGGGCTCGCCAGCCTGTGCCGATTGAGCACAGAGGTTGTCAACGCATCAAACTTTCTCTTATCTACCCTTCTTCGGAATGACCCTGACGGTGACTGTTTTGTTAGCATAAGTTGGATTGTTTAGTACCGGCTTAGCTCTGCACTTTTTTTCTTTTGCTTACTGTGTTTATTTTACCGCACCTCATTCATTTGCCTCTCCCTGCTGTACGAATCTCCCTTGTGTAAATAAAACCATTGTCTTGACTACATAAAACATACCTTTTCCCACACTTTCTTTTAATAAATGTCCTTTGTTATTGAAGTTTAGTGAGCTTGCCATGTCAGGTCCTTCATTGTTCTAACATAGACCGCCAGTGTTAGCCTGGCACATTCCACACCAGTAATTGGCTCACGTGAGTAGCCAGTGTTGCCACTCTCTATTCCGCTCAGCAAAAGGCCACCAGGGGCGTGGCCTCTAGTTTGGTTGCCGTGCCAAAAGAAAGGTATTGCGGAAACCTTGAAGCGTAATCCTGCTGGGCCGGTAGTCCAAGTCAAGTGGCTATGGCTGTGTAAGATTTGCAGCCCATTGGACCGTGGCGTTATCTGTGGTCGGCAGCCTTAGGGCCAGAGATCGGGAAGATAGGCCTGGGGAACCGCTCCATGTGGTAGCCCCAAACTCCGGACACGTTACTGTATTATTCAACAGCCATCATGAACCATACACATGGATAAAACTGCAGAACATTGAAAAAGGAAAATAACGAGCAAAATTACATTACTGGGAGGGTCTGGGGGTGAAATTTTGTTTGAATAAAATAAATGAATGCTGAACACCATATACACGACAGGGCCAAAAGTATGTGGACACCTGCTCATCCAACATCTCATTCCAAAATCATGGGCATCAATATGGAGTTGGCCGCTCTTTGCTGCTAGAATAGCCTCCTCCACTCTTCTGGGAAGGCTTTCCACTAGATGTTGTAACATTGCAGTGGGGATTTGCTTCCATTCTGTCACAAGAGTAGTTGTGAGGTCTGGCAATGAATGTGGGGCGATTAGGTCTGGCTCAGTCGGCGTTCTAATTCATCCCAAAGGTGTTCGATGGGGTTGAGGTCAGGGCTCTGTGCAGGCCAATCAAAGTTCTTCCACACCAATCTCGCACAAACCATTTCTGTATCGACCTCGCTTTGTGCATGACGGCATGGTCATGCTGAAACAGGAAAGGGCCGTCCCCAAACTGTTGCCACAAAGTTGGAATCACAGAATCATCTAGAATGTTATTGTATGCTGCATTGTTAAGATTTCCCTTCACTGGAATGAAGGGGCCTAAACTGAACCATGAAAAACAGTCCCAGACCATTATCCCTCCTCCACCAAACTTTACAGTTGATACTATGCATTCGGGCAGGTAGCGTTCTCCTGGCATCCTCCAAACCTTGATTCGTCCATCGGACTGCTAGATGGTGAAGCGTGATTCATCACTCCAGAGACCATGTTTCCACTGCTCCATAGTCCAATGGTAGTGTGTTTTACACCACTCCAGCCGACGCTTAAGCCTGTGTTTGGCTTAGTGGTTAGGGTGGTGGCTTGGGATCCTAGGGTCCTGAGTTCAAGCACCGTTGGCCGCTGAATTAAAAAATACACCAGGAGGTTGACTCAGCCTGTCATCCTTCCGAGGTCGCAAAATGAGCACCAGTGTACTGGTAAGGGACACTGCATCAGCAGCACAGCCGCGAGCCAACCAATGATGAACAGCAGCCACAGGCTGCACTAGAGAGAGGAGAGAGAGAGGAGAGAGAGAGGAGAGAGAGAGAGGAGAGAGAGAGGAAGAGAGAAGGAGAGAGAAGAGAGAGAGAAAGGAGAGAGGAAAGGAGAGAGGGAGAGAGGGGAGAGAGGGCCCACGCTTGGTATTGCGCATGGTGATCTTAGGCTTGTGTGCGGCTGCTCGGCCAGAAAACCCATTTTATGAAGCTCTCGACGAACAGTGCTTGTGCTGACGTTGCTTCCAGAGTCAGTTTGAACTCGGTAGTGAATGTTGCAACCGACAACAGACGATTTTCCACGCTACGTGCTTCAGCACTCGGCGGTCCCGTTCTGTGAGCTTGTGTGGCCTACCACTTCGCGGCTGAGCTGTTGTTGTTCCTAGTCGTTTCCACTTCACAATAACAGCACTTACAGTTGACCGGGGCAGCTCGAGCAGGGCAGAAATTTGATGAACTGACTTGTTGGAAAGCTGGCATCCTATGACGGAGCCATGTTGAAAGTCACTGAGCTCTTCAGTACAGACCATTCTACTGTCAATGTTTGTCTCTGGAGAT
>CM068964.1:105261204-105272984 GCA_035128595.1 Eptatretus atami | reverse complement strand
CCCCCACACTTATAAACACTTGTGTTAGAATTCCTGGAAAGGTACACGACATGGCCAAAAGTATGCGGACACCCCTTCTGATTAGTGGATTTGGATATTTCAGCCCACACCCATTGCTGACAACAACAACAACAAGCATTTTAAGGCCATTGTCCCCTGCTAAAGCGGGGGTTAGCCTCCATTGCTGACAGGTGTATAAAGTCAAGCACACAGCCATGTAATCTCCAGAGACAAACATTGAAAGTAGAATGGTCTGTACTGAAGAGCTCAGTGACTTTCAACATGGCTCCGTCATAGGATGCCAGCTTTCCAACAAGTCAGTTCATCAAATTTCTGCCCTGCTCGAGCTGCCCCGGTCACTGTAAGTGCTGTTATTGTGAAGTGGAAACGACTAGGAACAAACAACAGCTCAGCCGCGAAGTGGTAGGCCACACAAGCTCACAGAACGGGACCGCCGAGTGCTGAAGCACGTAGCGTGGAAAAATCGTCTGTTGTCGGTTGCAACATTCACTACCGAGTTCCAAACTGACTCTGGAAGCAACGTCAGCACAAGCACTGTTCGTCGAGAGCTTCATAAAATGGGTTTCTTCTGGCCGAGCAGCCGCACACAAGCTAAGATCACCATGCGCAATACCAAGCGTTGGCCCTCTCTCCCCTTCTCCCTCTCTCCTTTCTCTCTCCTTTCTCTCTCCTTCTCTCTCCTTCTCTCTTCCTCTCTCTCTCCTCTCTCTCTTCCTCTCTCTCTCCTCTCTCTCTCCTCTCTCTAGTGCAGCCTGTGGCTGCTGTTGTCATCATTGGTTGGCTCGCGGCTGTGCTGCTGATGCAGTGTCCCTTACCAGTACACTGGTGCTCATTTTGCCGACCTCGGAAGGATGACAGGCTGAGTCAACCTCTGGTGTATTTTTTAATTCAGCGGCCAACGGTGCTTGAACTCAGGACCCTAGGATCCCAAGCCACCACCCTAACCACTAGCCAAACACAGGCTTAAGCGTCGTGGAGTGGTGTAAAACACACTACCATTGGACTATGGAGCAGTGGAAACATGGTCTCTGGAGTGATGAATCACGCTTCACCATCTAGCAGTCCGATGGACGAATCAAGGTTGGAGGATGCCAGGAGAACGCTACCTGCCCGAATGCATAGTATCAACTGTAAAGTTTGGTGGAGGAGGGATAATGGTCTGGGACTGTTTTTCATGGTTCAGTTTAGGCCCCTTCATTCAGTGAAGGGAAATCTTAACAATGCAGCATACAATAACATTCTAGATGATTCTGTGATCCCAACTTTGTGGGCAACAGTTTGGGGACGGCCCTTTCCTGTTTCAGCATGACAATGCCGTCATGCACAAAGCGAGGTCGATACAGAAATGGTTTGGCGAGATTGGTGTGGAAGAACTTGATTGGCCTGCACAGAGCCCTGACCTCAACCCCATCGAACACCTTTGGATGAATTAGAACGCCGCCTGAGCCAGACCTAATCTCCCAACATCATTGCCAGACCTCACAACTACTCTTGTGACAGAATGGAAGCAAATCCCCACTGCAATGTTACAACATCTAGTGGAAAGCCTTCCCAGAAGAGTGGAGGAGGCTATTCTAGCAGCAAAGAGCGGCCAACTCCATATTGATGCCCATGATTTTGGAATGAGATGTTGGATGAGCAGGTGTCCACATACTTTTGGCCCTGTCGTGTATATGGTGTTCAGCATTCATTTATTTTATTCAAACAAAATTTCACCCCCAGACCCTCCAGTAATGTAATTTTGCTCGTTATTTTCCTTTTTCAATGTTCTGCAGTTTTATCCATGTGTATGGTTCATGATGGCTGTTGAATAATACAGTAACGTGTCCGGAGTTTGGGGCTACCACTGGAGCGGTTCCCCAGGCCTATCTTCCCGATCTCTGGCCCTAAGGCTGCCGACCACAGATAACGCCACGGTCCAATGGGCTGCAAATCTTACACAGCCATAGCCACTTGACTTGGACTACCGGCCCAGCAGGATTACGCTTCAAGGTTTCCGCAATACCTTTCTTTTGGCACGGCAACCAAACTAGAGGCCACGCCCCTGGTGGCCTTTTGCTGAGCGGAATAAGAGAGTGGCAACACTGGCTACTCACGTGAGCCAATTACTGGTGTGGAATGTGCCAGGCTAACACTGGCGGTCTATGTTAGAAACAATGAGACCTGACATGGCAAGCTCACTAAACTTCAATAACAAAGGACATTTATTAAAAGAAAGGTGTGGGAAAAGGTATGTTTTATGTAGTCAAGACAATGGTTTTATTTACACAAGGGAGATTCGTACAGCAGGGAGAGGCAAATGAATGAGGTGCGGTAAAATAAACACAGTAAGCAAAAGAAAAAGGTGCAGAGCTAAGCCGGTACTAAACAATCCAACTTATGCTAACAAACAGTCACCGTCAGGGTCATTCCGAAGAAGGGTAGATAAGAGAAAGTTTGATGCGTTGACAACCTCTGTGCTCAATCGGCACAGGCTGGCGAGCCCGACGCTTTCCTGCGCTGGGAAAGGCAAGGGAAGAGGGGACTGGGATAGAGGTGTGGCGCTGTGCGGCCGGGTTATTGTTCCACCTCGTCCGTGGCACTCCACGGCATCCTGTGGTGCTTCACCTCGAACCCACCACAAGAAAGTGCACCTGTAATCAGGTCGAAAATAACCTTCAAAGAAAACCTCTGAAATATCTCCAAAAGAATATCTTCTGAATGCCTAAACTCCTGTGTTTTGCTTCTAAATCTTGTGTCCCAATCCCATCGCTTTCTGCACTCACCTTACCCAGTTGTACCCAGCTGTTCTTGGACTCTGTGTCCTTTTCTTCTGACAAGGTGAAGAGCTTGCTGTCAAACTTAACTCGGATTCTGCAACTGGTCCAGACGCATCAGCCACATGTCCTAAAACCTGCTCTGCTGCGTTTGCTCCCCTCTCTCTGTTCTATTCACACTATCATTTTCTTCAAGGTCATCTGTCATCTGCTTGGAAATCAGCAAACATTACCGCTCTGCATAAAAAAGGTGCAAAAACAGATCCCTGCAACTACAGACCAATCAGCCTTCTCTTCCTTGGCACACCTGAGCTTATACCATTTACAAAGCTTTCATCTGCAGTCTGATGGAGTACTGCTTTCCCCTCTGGGGTGGTGCTCCTGCCTCACACCTAGCTCGACTTCACGCTGTGCAACCAAGGCTTTTAGGATTATTGGTATCTCCCGCGATGAAGCTGAGTCTTTGGATCTCTCACCGGAGGCAGGTCTGTGATCTTTCTGCCTTCTACCGTCTCCTCTCCGGCCTTGTCCCCCACCCTGCTCCGTCTGTGTTTTATCCCCCCCCCTATATTTATTCAGGGCGCTGAAGGTCCGTCACAAACCGCCCTTCTGGTGAAACTACCAAAAATATAGAATCACTGCTCACCTTCACTCTTTCATTCCTCTTTTTCCATCCTCTGGAAGAAACTCCCACACGATCTTCAAAACAGATGTTCACCACCATCTCTTGTCTTCCTCCATCCAAAATCTTGATCTTTTATAACCCCTTTACTCCACCCCAAACCCACCTCATTCAAATTCCCTGTTTTCCTTCCTGAAAGTCCTGTGGTACCATCTTGTTTACCCTGTGTACCCCACCCTATCCCTCTCCCTTTCACAGATATCCTATTATCTTTGCTCCCTACTATTTTTTGCTTCCCTCTCCCACCCCTCTTGTCTCATGCCTTGCACATGCTTGACTTGGTATTCCAAAAAAAAAACGAAAAAAGCAAAAAACAATCGTGAAGAGCCTTCTGAGAGATCCTCCTGACTACTCCTGGAACGCTACTTTATACGAGTGGAGCGGGAGCCCAACGTCCCTGGCAGACGTAACCATGCAACGGGCAACTAATTCTGCCCTCGTGTTCTGAGCGCACTGCGTTCATCGGCCCAGACTTCGCCTATGTCCTGACATCTGCTCTGCAAAGTAGTCTGACCAGAATGGCTCCATTCATGTTCGAGGTGGGCCACGGGGCCGATCTTCCGAATTAACGTGGGGGCAGCGTGCATCGCTCCCACTGGTAGCGCAAACATCATGGAGGTCGTGGATGGTTCCCCAGCAGTGAGATCGTTGCCGCCGACAGAGAGGAACAACAGAAGTGCCAGCGCAAACTTGCACTAGATGGCAGCGAGCTTGGTTGTTGGTGGTGCTCCGAGCGGGGGCAAAGCGGTGCCCCAAGCAGGTGTGATGGTGGTTCCCATTGTCGAACAATGGCGAGTGGCTGAGATGGTGCTTGAGATGGTGTTTTGGAATGGCGTTGCGATGGTTGAGGCTGAGTGAAATGGCATACGAGCAAATCAAGACGATGGTTGTTGGTTTTGTGGTGTGGAGGTAATTGTAGTTTTGTGGTGGTGGCATGGTTGAAAGTGTGGTTGAAAATTGGTGGTGGCGTGGTTGAAAGGATATGGCGGTTGAGTTCTGGGGCTCAATTTGAACAGGGTTTTGGTGACGTGCTAATAAGGTGGTGCATGCTGTTTGAATGTGGTGTTGAATTAAATGACAGAAAAAGTGGGGAGAAAGTGGGGGAAAATCTCACTAATCACACACAATACAATATTGACTCGTAAACCTGTTGGAGAAAAGGGGGGAGGGGGGACGATCTGTAACGAGTACGAACGAAATAACAATCTCAGGAACCGCTATATGTTGCTTGTCATTACTAGGGAGTGACAGTTCACAGAACCGTAACACTAACTTTGTTAAAAAGTGTACTTGATATCGTGTGCTTCTGCACGTTTCAGGTGAACGACCCTTCCGCTGTGAGTTTGAGGGCTGTCACTGGACTTTTACATGCATGTCAAAGCTTCTGAGGCATAAGAGGTGAGTTCCTTGTGAACAGCTTTCCTATTGAGCAACGATTGGAAACTTGGTAATCATTGTTTGTTGTTGTGATCCTCAGAGAAGTATTATTGCCATGAATAATATGCATTGCCGTCCGCAGGAAACATGAAAATGACCGGCAGTTTGTGTGCCACGCGCCGGGGTGTGGAAAGACTTTACCCGTGCCGAGCACCTTAAGGACATGCCATAACACACTCTGGTACTCGTCCTTTCCACTGCCCAGTCGAAGGCAAGTGTGTGTGTGTGTGTGTGTGTGTGTGTGTGTGTGTGTGTGTGTGTGTGTGTGTGTGTGTGTTTACCTATTTTCTTCAATGTATCTGCATTGTGACACTTCCCTGATGTAACAGTGGCATAATGTAGTTCTTCCATTCCTTCTTGCACAATACAAGGATTTATTTTAAAGCTATTTTTCCAATGGCATGAAATGGCAAATTAAACAACATATTGTATCCCTGAGGGTTGTTTGTTACCTGTTGGTTGCATTTGATGTGCTTGCAGGCTGTGGTATGAGTTTTTCTTGCAAGGAGCAGTTTTGTACGTGCATGCGCGTAGGCACCAAGCCCAAGGGGGTGGTGTGCGACCCGCAGAGCACAGTGTCCCGTGTTGGCCTGTGCACGGATTTTGACTCGGCACGTAGTGCAAAGACTCACATGATGCGCATGCACAACTTGGGTCCAGTGAGCTGTTTCGCATGCGGCTTAAATTAAGGTTTGAAAGAGATTAAGGTTGTTTAATTTAGTTATGGTTGTTACCAAACTTGGTGTTGTAAGGATTGGAGCTTCCGCTCTGAGTCCAGGTGGACTATGGTTCGAACTCCGACGAGTCATACCAAAGACTTTAAAAATGGTGCGTACTGTTCCTGGCTTGACGCTCACATTTTTTAAAGTATAGAATATGGACAGACAACCATGGATTGGCTTCCATGGGGGAGAAGAAAATTTCTCCTTGGTTTCACCACTTGAAGCAGAGAGAAAATCGATGCCACATTGTCACTGTGTGTGGTGTGTGTGTGTGTGTGTGTGTGTGTTGTGTTGTGTGTGGTGTGTGTGTGTGTGCGTGCAGCACGTCTCTCTCTCTCTCTCTCTCTCTCTCTCTCTTCTCTCTCTCTCTCTCTCTCTCTCTCTCTCTCTTCTCTCTCTTCGTGTGTGTCTTGTCTGTCTGTCTGTCTGTCTCTCTCTGTCTCTATCTGTTCCTCTGTCTCTGTGTGTGTGTGTCTTGTGTGTGTCATTTGTGCAATTTATTTTGCAGCTTCAGCACAACCTTTGAGATGAAAATAAAAACAAGAAGGTCTTGTTAACCCCCACTTTGTATGAATGAAGTTCTTGTTGGTTCAAGGAAAGGGGATTTTTGACGCTGCGTGTGATATTGTTGTGAACTTGGTTTCTTATGATACTTGTACGAATCAAAGTGTTTGATCCACAAGCATGCCATTGTAAGGTTAGTTATACACAAAGGTGCTATTTATTGTAAGGTACAGTTTATCCACAAAGGTGTCATTGTAAGGTAACAGTTATCCACAAGCATGCCATTGTAAGGTACAGTTATCCACAAAGGCGCTACTTATTGTAAGGTACAGTTATCCACAAAGGTGTCATTGTAAGGTACAGTTATCCACAAAGGTGTCATTGTAAGGTACAGTTATCCACAAAGGTGCTATTTATTGTAAGGTACAGTTATCCACAAAGGTGCCATTGTAAGGTACAGTTATCCACAAAGGCGCTACTTATTGTAAGGTACAGTTATCCACAAAGGTGCTATTTATTGTAAGGTACAGTTATCCACAAAAGGTGTCATTGTAAGGTACAGTTATCCACAAGCATGCCATTGTAAGGTACAGTTATCCCACAAAGGCGCTACTTATTGTAAGGTACAGTTATCCACAAAGGTGTCATTGTAAGGTACAGTTATCCACAAAGGTGTCATTGTAAGGTACAGTTATCCACAAAGGTGCTATTTATTGTAAGGTACAGTTATCCACAAAGGGTGCCATTGTAAGGTACAGTTATCCACAAAGGCGCTACTTATTGTAGGTAAGTTATCCACAGGGGTGTCATTGTAAGGTACAGTTTATCCACAAAGGTGTCATTGTAAGGTACAGTTATCCACAAAGGTGTCATTGTAAGGTACAGTTACCACAAAGGTGCCATTGTAAGGTACAGTTATCCACAAAGGCGCTATTTATTGTAAGGTACAGTTATCCACAAAGGTGTGTCATGGTAAAGGTACAGTTATCCACAAAGGTTGTCATTGTAAGGTACAGTTATCCACAAAGGCGCTATTTATTGTAAGTAGTACAGTTATCCACAAAGGTGTCAATTGGTAAGGTACATTATCCACAAAGGTGCTATTTATTGTAAGGTACAGTTATCCACAAAGGTGCCATTGTAGGGTACAATATCCACAAAGGGTCATTGTAGTACAGTTATACAGGTGTCAATTGTAAGGTACAGTTATCCACAAAGGTGTCATTGTAAGGTACAGTTATCCACAAAGGTGTCATTGCTAAGGTATACAGTTATCCACAAAGGCGCTATTTTTATTGTAAGGTAACAGTTATCCACAAAGGTGCCATTGTAAGGTACAATTATCCACAAGGTGCCATTTGTAAGGTACAGTTATCACAAAGGTGCTATTTATTGTAAGGTACAGTTATCCACAAAGGTGTCCATTGTAAGGTACAGTTATCCACAAAGGTGCTATTTATTGTAAGTACAGGTTATCCACAAGGGTGTCATTGTAAGGTACAGTTATCCACAAAGGCGCTTATTATTGTAAGGTACAGTTATCCACAAAGGTGCCATTGTAAGGTACAGTTTATCCACAAAGGTGCCATTGTAAGGTATAATTATCCACAAAGGTGCCATTGTAAAGGTACAGTTATCCACAAAGGTGTCATTGTAAAGTACAGTTATCCACAAAGGTGTCATTGTAAGGTACAGTTATCCACAAACATGCCATTTTGCACAGCACGATGTATGTCTTGTGTATACTCCATATCGAGTATTTTCAGGGCGTTAATAACATATCATTTCGTGCTGAGAACTAATTTTAGAGAGGTTGTGCCATTGCATCGTATCCAGCACACAAGGAAATGAGACGCAGGGTTTGAAGCCGCATCTCAGCCCATCATGCCTGCACCACATCAACACCAGAAACAATTTATCAACACAAGATCCAAGAAGAAAATGCAAATGTTTTTTTTTGTTTATTTTTTAAAATAGTGTCTTTGTGGGTTTTTTATTTTTATTTTAACCTCCGCCATCAGAAGATGGACGGAGGTTTACTGTTTTTCACCCCTGGTCTGTTTGTTGTTTGTTTGTGAACAGTATTAGGGAAAAACTCCTGGACGGATTTCGACGAAACGGTGGGGGGATTAGGTATGGTCCAAGGATCATGCCATTAGATTTTGGACTTGGTCAAAGTCCATATGGCTGCTATGGATATAATTAAAAAATATTTGAAATATTGTTTTTTTTGCATTTCTACATGTTTTAAGTGATTTCCACCAAAAAAAAAAAAAAAAATTGTTAAGAGAAAAAAAATTTGCAACTTTTTTTCAAAAAATTTCATTATTTTGAAAAATATATTGAATTTTTTTTTCATTTCTACATGTTTTAAGTGATTTCCAACCCACAAAAAAATATTTGTTGGAGAAAAAAAAACAATTTGCAACCTTTTTTTCAAAAAAAATTCCTCGATTTTTTTTTTTTGCATTTCTACATGCGCGTCGATCCAGTTTAGTTATTCAATCGTGTTCAGTAGAGTCTGATCCGTTTTGACGCTACAATGACTAGGATATCAGGTTCACTTAAGTGACCCAGCAGTATTGGCGGCGGAGGTTTTGCACTCTACGAGTGCCCCCCTCTAGTTTTTTTTAAAGTTTTGTAGTTTTTTGTATTTTTTTTTTATTATATATGTAAATATATTTCCCCCAGGCAGAGGGGCGTGGGCTTGATTAAAAAGCACACACATCAACCACACAACCCCCTTGACAAGACCCCACCAACAGCACTCCGTACACATCACCCATCAATACTCAAACTCTAAAAGGTCTCTGACACACATCCCTATACCCTCCATCTCCATACCTTTCGCAGGGTATTCATCTGAAATTCTAATTTAAACTTATCTCTCCTGTTTCTGCCTGCCAATAGCTTTCCAGGGAGAGGAACCATTACCCATGCATTAACTATCTCGAAAGTTACGCTACCTTACTAGCCGCATTCTTAACTCTCCTCTTCTTAACTACCACCCTTCACGCGCTATGGCCCCCTTGGTCCTATCACTGTCCTACTCTTTGAATAATTCATCTTCACACTTAGTTATCTCTAACCTTTCAATTATCTTAAACATCTCCGGGGTCATATCTCCTCGTAAGTAAACATTCCTTTCTACTGTATTAAAGCCTGTCTCCCTTCCAGAGGCCGCTCCTCATAGCTGAGTTCTAGCTAGGCCCGGAATGTCTAGTTAGCCCCGCTGAACCCTTCTCTAATGGATCTATGTCCTTTCCTAAGTTGGGTGACGCAAAGTGGCACACAACTATTCTAGGATGGGCCGCTCACTAAAATTCCTATAACAATGTTTAACCACCACCTCTTTTGTTTTGTAAATGATTCCCCCTCTGAATACAACTTAACAACCCCCTCTTTGCTTTACAGCCTCTAGCTACCTGGCATTGTACTGGCCTGTTACTCCCGTATCTATTACCACCCACCAGATCCTTCTGTGTGACACACTCCGCTCCAAAATTTACCCCTTACATCCTGGTAATCTCTATTTTCATTTGGGTTCTTTCCCATTCCCCAACACCTTACACTTGCTCAGGGTTTAAATTACATTCTGCGCCAATCTTTTTTGTCCATCCATACAAGTATCAATACTTTTTCCTGAATCTTGATCACCACCACCTCCGGTCCGCTATCCACCTTACCTCCAAGGCTTTCGTGTCGTCTGCAAATTTGGAAAGCTACTCTTCAACCCCACTATCCAACATCATATTAATGTAAAATAATGAATAGTAATGGTCCGAGTACTGATTCCTGAGGTGGAGAAAAGATTCAATTTCCACGATGGTTCAGCATAAACAAGTAGAATGTTTAACTAACTACAATCATCGTGCACATACAGGAGAAAACTCAGCAAATGAAATTCTCAAAAAAAACTGCACACTAATGCAAGTCCTATATATAATGACATGGGATGGGAGGAAAAGAATTGAAACCAGAGCAGGAATAAAGGGAGAAATGGGGCTTGTTATCTGCGAAAGAGTAACTATTCCCCATAAGTTTGGAAATTCATAATAACCTGCTTTCTGCTACGGGAAAGGAGTTGAAACAGTCTAACTAGAGGGGGAGCACTCGGTAGAGTGCAAACCTCCGCCGCCATAACTGCTAGGTTACGTCAAGTGAACGCTGATATCCTATTCATTTCCAATTTGATGTCAACAGTGCTCACAAGAGTTATAGTTTGCAAACTTTCCCCTATTACTTTTAACTTTTACATAAACTCAATTCATTTCGTCATAAACTAGATTCCTTGAGACAGAAATTTGATTTTACGTGGGTATATCCACTTCTGGGGGGTGGTCACGTGTCATGTAATGGAGGAGTTTCCAGGAACCACTCTCACTCCAGTGTGAGCCAGAGCATTCACCACCCCCTTTAAACTCACACTCTCATGTAATGGAAAGGTTTCCCGGAATCACTCTCACGCCAGTGTACTCATTGCGTCCAGCAGACATCATCAGGTTTTGTATTTGATGCAGAGGAATCACATGTTTACTTCGTACAATGGAAGAGGGCACTTCGGTATTTTCCGTTAAGTTCATCGGAGGAAACAGCGACGGGGAAAAATCTAACATTGGACGCCATTTCCGTATTTACTGACATAGACAGACGGTCTCCTGCCTGGTGGACATCCGATCACGGTAACGCGCTTGCAAGCTTTTGTACCTGGCTAACTTCTACAAAAATACCTCGTAAACAATATCATGGGAGTAATTCACATAATCATGGTCATGATGCATTAGCATTGCACCCCATCCGAATGAAATGGGTGAATAAACGAATCAGCATACGGAATAACACCGCAATTCCCCATCATCGTGGCATGCTTTTCTGATGACGAAAATACCAAAACCTCCGTATGGGTCGTTACAAAAATACGGATTTCCGTACACATACGGAAGAGTTTCACCCATGAATACAAATGAAGAAACGACCGTACAAGGTGAAAACCGAGGTGATAAACCACCATGCACCTTCAGTCGTGCTGTGACGAAAAGCGAAAGGTCTTACAGAGTTTGGTATTAGCAATATGGTTACAATCAGTGTTCAGATTTGAATGCTTACGTACAAAATAAATGGTACCGTTCATGATAATGCAAGATTCTTTATTTTAATTTTTTTTCAACATTTAGCCATTAAATAATTGTAAAATCCCACTCTTTGCCAAAAATTCATTTTACCAAATTACAATCACTCGAACTCACCAGTATGGCTTCGTAAGTGCACGGTCAATCGACATGCCCTGTCATAAACCTTCCCACAGCCAGGTACGGAGCAGCAGAAGACTTCCGGTTCGCGCTCGTGCGAGCGCGCATGCCGGCTCAGTGAGCTCGCCGTAGAGAAGGCCTTATCACAGTCTGCACCGGCACACGGTCACACGTTATCATCGGGGTGGGGGCAGTGTTCACATCAAGTCACAATGTGTGACATCACAATCACTGGATACAAAGGAGGGTGTGATCACAGAAAAAAGAGGGACCTTTATATTATCCACTTTCGAGTGTTTTTCATGGAATATACCTCATTAGTTTCTTCAAAAGCTTCAAAATGCCACTCAAATAATCTTTGTATCTGAATTACGAGATAGGTAAAAAGGTTTTGAACAGCTGCAAGGCC
>CM068964.1:105238464-105261179 GCA_035128595.1 Eptatretus atami | reverse complement strand
GGACAGTGACCAAGTGATTTTGCTATGAGGGTTTTTTTTTGATTTCTTGATTAATTATTACTTACGAAATCTAGATTTCGTAAGTATATTGATGACTTCCGTCCTCTGTTTGTGTGTGTGTGTGTGTGTGTGTTGTGTGTGTGTGTTGTGTGTTTGTGTTTGTTGTAGGCACGATAACTCGAGAACGGAAGAAGCTACCAATGTCAAATTACACCACGTGATTCAGGAGGTGGATGGCTAGTGCTGATTAATTTTTGGTCAAAATCGGTCAAAGGTCAAGGTCAACAGTGAGGTCAAATAATTCCTAAATTCATATGGAGAAATGGAGTATTTTTGGCTTTGTCGACGTTACGAGTTCGTTTATAACTTCGATTTTAATTTTGTCTTCGGTTTTTGCGATCGCTTAGGACGCTTAACACTCGGTTGCGAAATTCTGGTAAATATCGGATGTTTTGGAGACGTTTTAAGATTGTATAAAAATATTTACTCGCCGCGTCACGGCTCGTCACGTGGTGCAGCGCGCTCGAGCAGAGGCGTCGTTGAGTCACGTAAAGGTTTTGCGTGTGCGGCTGACGGTGTTTTCGATAAAGATGGTGTTTAAAAGACATTTTTTATCCCAATAAAGGTATCGTCGCATGCCTGACTCGCTAAGCCGTCGGATTATGTAAAGATTGTTGGTGGATGGCCGAATATTACGTTTTGTGACTTTGATAATATAATATTAATAATTGCGTGGAGAAATGGAGATTTTGCTTCGGTCGACGTTACGATTTTTGATGTTTGGTAAGAATCATCGTAGAAACTTCTGGTTTGCGTCCTACCTCCTCTAGAGACAGCTTTTATTAGACAAGGTCAGAGGTCAAGTTGACGATTTCGTAAGTACCAGTCTATGATGCTTGTTTATTTGGCATGGGCGCGGTGTGCTTTGAATATGTACCTGTACTTTTTCCTCACTTTTCCAGTCGAAGGAACCACCTTCAGAGGAGTTCTTCCCACTCTTCCCTCCAAGACTTTAAGCATACATTGCACCACCACCTTGTGTCATCCCTAATTCGACCCATAGGCCTTTCCTAACCCAACCCTCTTGCTTGCTGATTTTAGTGTTTCCTCTCTTCCTCTCATTTCCTCTCCTGTCTCCGTCTCCCCCTCGTCTCCCCCTCCGTCTCCCCTCCGTCTCCCCTCCGTCTCCCCCTCCGTCTCCCCCTCCGTCTCCCCTCCCTCTCCCGTCCGTCCCTCTCTCTTCTCTCTCTCTCTCTCTCTTCTCTCTCTCTCTCTCTCTCTCTCTTCTCCATCTCTCTCTGTCTCTCCCACCTCCCCCCTCTCTCTCCTCTCTGTCTCTCCATCTCTCTGGTCTCTCCATCTCTTCTCTCTCTCTCTTCTCTCTCTCTCTCTCTCTCTCTCTCTCTCTCCCTCTCTCTCTCCCTCTCTCTCCTCGTGTTCGTCTTTATTTATGACCTTCTTGGTTGTGCCAATTGATGTCTTACTACCCCACTGTCAGTTGAACTTTGCATGAACTGACATTGGAGTAGCAGGAATTTCAGAGTGGTTATCAAGATACAGGTAAGTGAAGTTTACCTGACCTGACCTGGCCTTGCAGCTGTTCAAAACTTTTTACCTATCTCGTAATTCAGATACAAAAGATTATTTGAGTGGCATTTTGAAGCTTTTGAAGAAATAATGAGGTATTTCCATGAAAAACACTCGAAAGTGGATAATATAAAGGTCCCTCTTTTTTCTGTGATCACCACCCTCCTTTGTATCCAGTGATTGTGATGTCACACATTGTGACTTGATGTGAACACTGCCCCACACCCGATGATAACGTGTGACCGTGTGCCGGTGCAGACTGTGATAAGGCCTTCTCTACGGCGAGCTCACTGAGCCGGCATGCGCGCTCGCACGAGCGCGAACCGGAAGTCTTCTGCTGCTCCGTACCTGGCTGTGGGAAGGTTTATGACAGGGCATGTCGATTGACCGTGCACTTACAAAGCCATACTGGTGAGTTCGAGTGATTGTAATTTGGTAAAATGAATTTTTGCCAAGAGTGGGATTTACAATTATTTAATGGCTAAATGTTGAAAAAAAAATTAAAATAAGAATCTTGCATTATCATGACGGTACCATTTATTTTGTACGTAAGCATTCAAATCTGAACACTGATTGTAACCATATTGCTAATACCAAACTCTGTAAGACCTTTCGCTTTTCGTCACAGCACGACTGAAGGTGCATGGTGGTTTATCACCTCGGTTTTCACCTTGTACGGTCGTTTCTTCATTTGTATTCATGGTGAAACTCTTCCGTATGTGTACGGAAATCCGTATTTTTGTAACGACCCATACGGAGGTTTTGGTATTTTCGTCATCAGAAAAGCATGCCACGATGATGGGGAATTGCGGTGTTATTCCGTATGCTGATTCGTTTATTCACCCATTTAATTCGGATGGGGTGCAATGCTAATGCATCATGACCATGATTATGTGAATTACTCCCATGATATTTTTACAGAGGTATTTTTGTAGAAGTTAGCCAGGTACAAAAGCTTGCAAGCGCGTTACCGTGATCGGATTGTCCACCAGGCAGGAGACCGTCTGTCTATGTCAGTAAATACGGAAATGGCGTCCAATGTTAGATTTTTCCCCGTCGCTGTTTCCTCCGATGAACTTAACGGAAAATACCGAAGTGCCCCTTCCATTGTAGAAGTAAACATGTATTCTCCTGCATCAAATACAAACCTGATGATGTCTGCTGGACGCAATGAGTACACTGGCGTGAGAGTGATTCCGGGAAACCTTTCCATTACATGAGAGTGTGAGTTTAAAGGGGGTGGTGAATGCTCTGGCTCAACTGGAGTGAGAGTGGTTCCTGGGAAACTCCTCCATTACATGACACGTGACCACCCCCCCCCCCCCACACTTATAAACACTTGTGTTAGAATTCCTGGAAAGGTACACGACATGGCCAAAAGTATGCGGACACCCCTTCTGATTAGTGGATTTGGATTTTCAGCACACCCATTGCTGACAACAACACAACAAGCATTTTAAGGCCATTGTCCCCTGCTAAAGGGGGGGTTAGCCTCCATTGCTGACAGGTGTATAAAGTCAAGCACACAGCCATGTAATCTCCAGAGACAAACATTGACAGTAGAATGGTCTGTACTGAAGAGCTCAGTGACTTTCAACATGGCTCCGTCATAGGATGCCAGCTTTCCAACAAGTCAGTTCATCAAATTTCTGCCCTGCTCGAGCTGCCCGGTCACTGTAAGTGCTGTTATTGTGAAGTGGAAACGACTAGGAACAACAACAGCTCAGCCGCGAAGTGGTAGGCCACACAAGCTCACAGAACGGGACCGCCGAGTGCTGAAGCACGTAGCGTGGAAAAATCGTCTGTTGTCGTTTGCAACATTCATACCCGAGTTCCAAACTGACTCTGGAAGCAACGTCAGCACAAGCACTGTTCGTCGAGAGCTTCATAAAATGGGTTTTCTTGGCCGAGCAGCCGCACACAAGCCTAAGATCACCATGCGCAATACCAAGCGTTGGCCCTCTCTCCCCTCTCCCTCTCTCCTTTCTCTCTCCTTTCTCTCTCCTTTCTCTCTTCCTTTCTCTCTCCTCTCTCTCTCCTCTCTCTCTCCTCTCTCTCTCCTCTCTCTCTCCTCTCTCTGTGCAGCCTGTGGCTGCTGGTTGCATCATTGGTTGGCTCGCGGCTGTGCTGCTGATGCAGTGTCCCCTTACCAGTACACTGGTGCTCATTTTGCCGACCTCGGAAGATGACAGGCTGAGTCAACCTCCTGGTGTATTTTTTAATTCAGCGGCCAACGGTGCTTGAACTCAGGACCCTAGGATCCCAAGCCACCACCCTAACCACTAGCCAACACCAGGCTTAAGCGTCGTTGGAGTGGTGTAAAACACACTACCATTGGACTATGGAGCAGTGGAAACATGGTCTCTGGAGTGATGAATCACGCTTCACCATCTAGCAGTCCGATGGACGAATCAAGGTTTGGAGGATGCCAGGAGAACGCTACCTGCCCGAATGCATAGTATCAACTGTAAAAGTTTGGTGGAGGAGGGATAATGGTCTGGGACTGTTTTTCATGGTTCAGTTTAGGCCCCTTCATTCCAGTGAAGGGAAATCTTAACAATGCAGCATACAATAAAATTCTAGATGATTCTGTGATTCCAACTTTGTGGCAACAGTTTGGGGACGGCCCTTTCCTGTTTCAGCATGACAATGCCGTCATGCACAAAGCGAGGTCAATACAGAAATGGTTTGTCGAGATTGGTGTGGAAGAACTTGATTGGCCTGCACAGAGCCCTGACCTCAACCCCATCGAACACCTTTGGATGAATTAGAACGCCGACTGAGCCAGACCTAATCTCCCAACATCATTGCCAGACCTCACAACTCACTCTTGTGACAGAATGGAAGCAAATCCCCACTGCAATGGTTACAAACATCTAGTGGAAAGCCTTCCCAGAAGAGTGGAGGAGGCTATTCTAGCAGCAAAGAGCGGCCAACTCCATATTGATGCCCATGATTTTGAATGAGATGTTGGATGAGCAGGTGTCCACATACTTTTGGCCCTGTCGTGTATATGGTGTTCAGCATTCATTTATTTTATTCAAACAAATTTCACCCCCAGACCCTCCCAGTAATGTAATTTTGCTCGTTATTTTCCTTTTTCAATGTTCTGCAGTTTTATCCATGTGTTATGGTTCATGATGGCTGTTGAATAATACAGTAACGTGTCCGGAGTTTGGGGCTACCACATGGAGCGGTTTCCCCAGGCCTATCTTCCCGATCTCTGGCCCTAAGGCTGCCGACCACAGATAACGCCACGGTCCAATGGGCTGCAAATCTTACACAGCCATAGCCACTTGACTTGGACTACCGGCCCAGCAGGATTACGCTTCAAGGTTTCCGCAATACCTTTCTTTTGGCACGGCAACCAAACTAGAGGCCACGCCCTGGTGGCCTTTTGCTGAGCGGAATAGAGAGTGGCAACACTGGCTACTCACGTGAGCCAATTACTGGTGTGGAATGTGCCAGGCTAACACTGGCGGTCTATGTTAGAAACAATGAAGGACCTGACATGGCAAGCTCACTAAACTTCAATAACAAAGGACATTTATTAAAAGAAAGTGTGGGAAAAGGTATGTTTTATGTAGTCAAGACAATGGTTTTATTTACACAAGGGAGTTCGTACAGAGGGAGAGGCAAATGAATGAGGTGCGGTAAAATAAACACAGTAAGCAAAAGAAAAAGTGCAGAGCTAAGCCGGTACTAAACAATCCAACTTATGCTAACAAAACAGTCACCGTCAGGGTCATTCCGAAGAAGGGTAGATAAGAGAAAGTTTGATGCGTTGACAACCTCTGTGCTCAATCGGCCACGGCTGGCGAGCCCGACGCTTTCCTGCGCTGGGAAAGGCAAGGGAAGAGGGGACTGGGATAGAGGTGTGGCGCTGTGCGGCCGGGTTATTGTTCCACCTCGTCCCGTGGCACTCCACGGCATCCTGTGGTGCTTCACCTCGAACCCACCACAAGAAAGTGCACCTGTAATCAGGTCGAAAATAACTTCAAAGAAAACCTCTGAAATATCTCCAAAAGAAATATCTTCTGAATGCCTAAACTCCTGTGTTTTGCTTCTAAATCTTGTGTCCCAATCCCATCGCTTTCTGCACTCACCTTACCCAGTTGTACCCAGCTGTTCTTGGACTCTGTGTCCTTTTCTTCTGACAAGGTGAAGAGCTTGCTGTCAAACCTTAACTCGGATTCTGCAACTGGTCCAGACGGCATCAGCCCACATGTCCTAAAAACCTGCTCTGCTGCGTTTGCTCCCCTCTCTCTGTTCTATTCACACTATCATTTTCTCAAGGTCATCTGTCATCTGCTTGGAAATCAGCAAACATTACCGCTCTGCATAAAAAAGGTGCAAAAACAGATCCCTGCAACTACAGACCAATCAGCCTTCTCTTCCTTGGCAACACTGAGCTTATAACCATTTACAAAGCTTTCATCTGCAGTCTGATGGAGTACTGCTTTCCCCTCTGGGGTGGTGCTCCTGCCTCACACCTAGCTTCGACTTCACGCTGTGCAACCAAGGCTTTTAGGATTATTGGTATCTCCCGCGATGAAGCTGAGTCTTTGGATCTCTCACCGGAGCAGGTCTGTGATCTTTCTGCCTCCTACCGTCTCCTCTCCGGCCTTGTCCCCCCACCCTGCTCCGTCTGTGGTTTATCCCCCCCCCCTATATTTATTCAGGGCGCTGAAGGTCCGTCACAAACCCCCTTCTGGTGAAACTACCAAAATATAGAATCACTGCTCACCTTCACTCTTTCATTCCTCTTTTTCCATCCTCTGGAAGAAACTCCCACACGATCTTCAAAACAGATGTTCCACACCTCTCTTGTCTTCCTCCATCCAAAATCTTGATCTTTTATAACCCCTTTACTCCCCCCCCAAACCCACCTCATTCAAATTCCCTGTTTTCCTTCCTGAAAGTCCCTGTGGTACCATCTTGTTTACCCTGTGTACCCAACCCTATCCCTCTCCCTTTCACAGATATCCTATTATCTTTGCTCCCTACTATTTTTTGCTTCCCTCTCCCACCCCTCTTGTCTCATGCCTTGCACATGCTTGACTTGGTATTCCAAAAAAAAACGAAAAAAGCAAAAACAATCGTGAAGAGCCTTCTGGAGGATCCTCCTGACTACTCCTGGAACGCTACTTTATACGAGTGGACGGGAGCCAACGTCCCTGGCAGACGTAACCATGCCACGCGGCAACTAATTCTGCCCTCGTGTTCTGAGCGCACTGCGTTCATCGGCCCAGACTTCGCCTATGTCCTGACATCTGCTCTGCAAAGTAGTCTGACCAGAAATGGCTCCATTCATGTTCGAGGTGGGCCACGGGGCCGATCTTCCGAATTAACGTGGGGGCAGCGTGCATCGCTCCCACTGGTAGCGCAAACATCATGGAGGGTCGTGGATGGTTCCCCGCAGTGAGATCGTTGCCGCCGACAGAGAGGAACAACAGAAGTGCCAGCGCAAACTTGCACTAGATGGCAGCGAGCTTGGTTGTTGTGGTGGCTCCGAGCGGGGGCAAAGCGGTGCCCCAAGCAGGTGTGATGGTGGTTCCCATTGTCGAAAATGGCGAGTGGCTGAGATGGTGCTTGGATGGTGTTTTGGAATGGCGTTGCGATGGTTGAGGCTGAAGTGAATGGCATACGAGCAAATCAAGACGATGGTTGTTGGTTTTTGTGGTGTGGAGGTAATTGTAGTTTTGTGGTGGTGGCATGGTTAAAGTGTGGTTGAAAATTGGTGGTGGCGTGGTTGAAAGCGATATGGCGGTTGAGTTCTGGGGCTCAATTTGAACAGGGTTTTGGTGACGTGCTAATAAGGTGGTGCATGCTGTTTGAATGTGGTGTTGAATTAAATGACAGAAAAAGTGGGGAGAAAGTGGGGGAAAAATCTCACTAATCACACACAATACAATTTGACTCGTAAACCTGTTGGAGAAAAGGGGGGAGGGGGGACGATCTGTAACGAGTACGAACGAAATAACAATCTCAGGAACCGCTATATGTTGCTTGTCATTACTAGGGAGTGACAGTTCACAGAACCGTAACCACTAACTTTGTTAAAAAGTGTACTTGATATCGTGTGCTTCTGCACGTTTCAGGTGAACGACCCTTCCGGCTGTGAGTTTGAGGGCTGTCACTGGACTTTTACTGCATGTCAAAGCTTCTGAGGCATAAGAGGTGAGTTCCTTGTGAACAGCTTTCCTATTGAGCAACGATTGGAAACTTGGTAATCATTGTTTGTTGTTGTGATCCTCAGAGAAGTATTATTGCCATGAAATAATATGCATTGCCGTCCGCAGGAAACATGAAAATGACCCGGCAGTTTGTGTGCCACGCGCCGGGGTGTGAAAGACTTTTACCCGTGCCGAGCACCTTAAGGGACATGCCAATAACACACTCTGGTACTCGTCCTTTCCACTGCCCAGTCGAAGGCAAGTGTGTGTGTGTGTGTGTGTGTGTGTGTGTGTGTGTGTGTGTGTGTGTGTGGTGTGTGGGTTTACCTATTTTCTTCAATGTATCTGCATGTGACACTTCCCTGATGTAACAGTGGCATAATGTAGTTCTTCCATTCTCTTTTGCACAATACAAGGATTTATTTTAAAGCTATTTTTCCAATGGCATGAAAATGGCAAATTAAACAACATATTGTATCCCTGAGGGTTGTTTTGTTACCTGTTGGTTGCATTTGATGTGCTTGCAGGCTGTGGTATGAGTTTTTCTGCAAGGAGCAGTTTGGTACGTGCATGCGCGTAGGCACCAAGCCAAGGGGGTGGTGTGCGACCGGCAGAGCACAGTGTCCGTGTTGGCCTGGTCACGGATTTTGACTCGGCACGTAGTGCAAAGACTCACATGATGCGCATGCACAACTTGGGTCCAGGTGAGCTGTTTCGCATGCGGCTTAAATTAAGGTTTGAAAGAGATTAAGGTTGTTTAATTTAGTTATGGTTGTTACCAAACTTGGTGTTGTAATGATTGGAGCTTCCGCTCTGAGTCCAGGTGGACTATGGTTCGAACTCCGACGAGTCATACCAAAGACTTTAAAAATGGTGCGTACTGTTCCTGGCTTGACGCTCACATTTTTTAAAGTATAGAATATGGACAGACAACCATGGATTGGCTTCCATGGGGGAGAAGAAAATTTCTCCTTGGTTTCACCACTTGAAGCAGAGAGAAAATCGATGCCACATTGTCACTGTGTGTGTGGTGGTGTGTGTGTGTGTGTGTGGTGTGTGTGTGTGTGGTGTGTGTGTGTGTGCGTGCACGTCTCTCTCTCTCTCCTCTCCTCTCTCTCTCTCTCTTCTCTCTCTCTCTCTCCCTCTCTCTCTCTTCTCTCTCTCTCGTGTGTGTCTTGTCTGTCTGTCTGTCTGTCTCTCTCTGTCTCTATCTGTCTCTGTCCTGTGTGTGTGTGTCTTGTGTGTGGTCATTTGTGGCAATTTATTTTTGCAGCTTCAGCACAACCTTTGAGATGAAAATAAAAACAAGAAGGTCTTGTTAACCCCACTTTGTATAAATGAAGTTCTTGTTGGTTCAAGGAAAGGGGATTTTTGACCTACGCTGTGGATATTGTTGTGAACTTGGTTTTCTTATGATACTTGTACGAATCAAAGTGTTTGATCCACAAGCATGCCATTGTAAGGTACAGTTATCCACAAAGGTGCTATTTATTGTAAGGTACAGTTTATCCACAAAGGTGTCATTGTAAGGTAACAGTTATCCACAAGCATGCCATTGTAAGGTACAGTTATCCACAAAGGCGCTACTTATTGTAAGGTACAGTTATCCACAAAGGTGTCATTGTAAGGTACAGTTATCCACAAAGGTGTCATTGTAAGGTACAGTTATCCACAAAGGTGCTATTTATTGTAAGGTACAGTTATCCACAAAGGTGCCATTGTAAGGTACAGTTATCCACAAAGGCGCTACTTATTGTAAGGTACAGTTATCCACAAAGGTGCTATTTATTGTAAGGTACAGTTATCCACAAAAGGTGTCATTGTAAGGTACAGTTATCCACAAGCATGCCATTGTAAGGTACAGTTATCCCAAAGGCGCTACTTATTGTAAGGTCAGTTATCCACAAAGGTGTCATTGTAAGGTACAGTTATCCACAAAGGTGTCATTGTAAGGTACAGTTATCCACAAAGGTGCTATTTATTGTAAGGTACAGTTATCCACAAGGTGCCATTGTAAGGTACAGTTATCACAAAGGCGCTACTTATTGTAAGGTACAGTTATCCACAAAGGTGTCATTGTAAGTACAGTTATACCCAAAGGTGTCATTGTAAGGTAACAGTTACCACAAAGGTGTCATTGTAAGGTACAGTTTCACAAAGGTGCCATTGTAAGGTACAGTTATCCACAAAGGCGCTATTTATTGTAAGGTACAGTTATCCACAAAGGTGTCATGTAAGGTACAGTTATCCACAAAGGTGTCATTGTAAGGTACAGTTTATCCACAAAGGCGCTATTTATTGTAAGGTACAGTTATCCACAAAGGGTGTCATTGTAAGGTAAGTTATCCACAAGGTGCTATTTATTGTAAGGTCCATTATCCACAAAGGTGCCATTGTTAGGGTAAATTATCCACAAAGGTGCCATTGTAAGGTACAGTTATCACAAAGGTGTCATTGTAAGGTACAGTTATCCACAAAGGTGTCATTGGTAAGGTACAGTTATCCACAAAGGTGTCATTGTAAGGTACAGTTATCCACAAAGGCGCTATTTTATGTAAGGTACAGTTATCCCACAAGGTGCCATTGTAAGGTACAATTATCCACAAAGGTGCCATTGTAAGGTACAGTTATCCACAAAGGTGCTATTTATTGTAAGGTACAGTTATCCACAAAGGTGTCATTGTAAGGTACAGTTATCCACAAAGGTGCTATTTATTGTAAGGTACAGTTATCCACAAAGGTGTCATTGTAAGGTACAGTTTATCCACAAAGGCGCTATTTATTGTAAGGTACAGTTATCCACAAAGGTGCCATTGTAAGGTCAGTTATCCACAAAGGTGCCATTTGTAAGGTATAATTATCCACAAAGGTGCCATTGTAAGGTACAGTTATCCACAAAGGTGTCATTGTAAAGTACAGTTATCCACAAAGGTGTCATTGTAGGTACAGTTATCCACAAACATGCCATTTTGCACAGCACGATGTATGTCTGTGTAGTATACTCATATCGAGTATTTCAGGGCGTTAATAACATCATTTCGTGCTGAGAACTAATTTTAGAGAGGTTTGTGCCATTGCATCGTATCCAGCACACAAGGAAATGAGACGCAGTTTGAAGCCGCCATTCAGCCCATCATGCCTGCACCACATCAACACCAGAAACAATTTATCAACACAGATCCAAAGAAGAAAATGCCAAAATGTTTTTTTTTGTTTATTTTTTAAAATAGTGTCTTTGTGGGTTTTTATTTTTATTTTAACCTCCGCCATCGAAGATGGACGGAGGTTACTGTTTTCCACCCCTGGTCTGTTTGTTTGTTTTGTTTGTGAACAGTATTAGGGAAAATCCCTGGACGGATTTCGACGAAACGGGTGGGGGATTAGGTATGGTCCAAGGATCATGCCATTAGATTTTGGACTTGGTCAAAGTCCTATGGCTGCTATGGATATAATCAAAAAATATTTGATATTTGTTTTTTTTGCATTTCTACATGTTTTAAGTGATTCAACCAAAAAAAAAATGTCCAAATATCAGCTTCCTAGCTCAAAAGGTGCCTGAGATATTGCCAGGATGAGAAATAAAATAAATACGTAATCAATAAATCGATAATTAATTAATTAGCCCACGCTCGGGAAGTGAAAAGCGGGGTAAAATGATCAGTCATGCGTATGTAGGTACGTGTCTGCATTTTGTTTTTCCTTTTTCTCTGGAACCGCTTCTCAGATGAACACATTTTCACCAGAGTTGTGACTACTCATGTAGAATGCTTTAATGATAAATACGACGTCATAGGTCATGTGGTGTGGCAGCCATGTTGGAAAAAAGTAGAAATGTTTGACTTCTGTATCTCTGAAACTACTGAAAAGGAAAAATTGAAACTTGGCACATAGCAAGTATTTCCCATGGGGAGGGGTTGGTCGAGGACCCGGGCTGCGGGGAGGGGTTGGTCGAGTGACTTCGGGCTGTTGTCGCCGGGGAGGGGTTGGTCGAGGACTCGGGCTGCGGGGAAGGGTTGGTCGAGGACCTGGGCTGCGGGGAGGGGTGGTCAGGACCCGCCGGGCTGCGGGGAGGGGTTGGTCGAGGACTCGGGCTCGGGGGAGGGTTGGTCGAGGACTCGGGCCTGCGGAGGGGTTGGTCGAGGACTCGGGCTGCGGGGAGGGGTTGGTCCGAGGACCCCGGCTGCGGGGAGGGTTTGTCGAGGACTCGGGCTGGCGCGAGGGTTGTCGAGGACTCGGGCTGCGGCGAGGGGTTGGTCGAGGACTCGGGCTGTGGTGGGAGGGGGGGGGGTGAGGACTTGGGGGGGGTGGATGGTGGTGATTCAATCAAGCAACATATTAAAGAACACACAAGAAGACAATATTAAATTCCATGGTATTCAAGTTTTCTTTGGATAATATTGTTGAAGTTAGATTTTACATTACGTGGAATTTCCGTGGGTACCTTCCTCGTAAAGAGATAACATAGTATACGAAGCATTTTTACCCATCACTTTGATGACGGATTTTAATCGGAAACACAGTGTGTTGTACTTCACAACACTCAATTCACTTATAATTTGCCGCGACATAATCTTACATCTGCTTGGAAGTCAGTCAACATCACCTTCATCAGCTATCTCTATATTATATTATATATACATATTAGGGTGTTCCAAAAAAGTCGAAAAAATAGAATGTTGTTCACAAGCTTAAAATTATTCTAATATAAATCCAGACGCGCATAATTTTTTTTAGCTTGATCGGACTTGATTTAGAGGTCGCTCCATATGACGACTTTTAGTTTCATGAGTTGGTTAAATTAGGGTATGGTCAGGTTACGATTACGGGTACTTCTGGATGTCCGAGGTGGAAATGGAGTGCATTTTCGAACTCTATGGGTCGATTTATCGAAGAAATGAACTGCACCGACATTGAATTCACACCATTTCGAAAATATGACCTAAAACAAGATTTATCATTACTGAAGTTGAGTAACTAATCCTACTCATTTCGATATTTCTAATCTATATAATTTGTTTTCCGGTCTAAACATTTCTTAGAGTAAATCGACCCACTGAGTTCGAAAATGCAGTCCATTTTCACCTTGGAAGTTCAGAAGTGTACAGATTCGCATATATATATATATAATAATATATATATATATATATATTTATATATATAAATATATATTATATATATAAATATATATATTGTTGCGAATCTGGAAACCATGCGCACTCAACATGCAGGTCCCAAAGTTAGTTATGCCGGTTGTACGTGTGTAGTCAGGCCCCTTCCTTTTGTTTAGTGGGAGGATTAAATGTGTCGTTGTGACGGCTAGTTAAGTTATTACATCTCATCTTACATCTATCATCCCATCTGCATGACCAACCAGCCCATCATGCTCCGTCAACCGCCGTTGGCTGCTCGTACCTTGATTGCCGAGAGGGGGCCTCGGGTTCCGGTCCTCGGGATAGTTTTTGTGTATATATATATATATATATATATATAATAATTATATATATATATAACAGTAGACTAGGCGTAAGTCGGCAGCGTGTAACTCGTCACTTCGCCTAAGTCGGCAGCGTCAAAAAGTCCCGAATTTATCTAATGTTAAATCCCTTTGAATAAAGTCTGTAAGTCGTGCATCTCTAAGTCGTCACTTCGTCCAAGTCGTCAGATGTTGTCCGTTCCCGCGTAATGGAAACTCAAGTAAATTACCACGCCTAACTCGTCACACGGAACTGCTCCTCGTGAGAAGCCCGATTTCATGGAATCGTGATGCGCGCTCATTGGTTTACACCGCCAGTGATAGGCCATTTATAATGCGCTGCGTTCAGCTCAGTCAGCGCGCCGTCCCACATGCATCTGAAGAGGTAGACAGGCTGGCCAATGCAGTCTCTGGCGAAGGAGAAAGGATCCATCGAGCTTAGTGTTGAAGTCCGATCATGTTTTATATTGGCTTGTTTTGTACATCACTACACTCACTTTCACATAGGTATTGAGTGGTAGTCATCACGATGACTGTGTGTCATGTAATTTGTCGATGGTATATGAGTTTTCATTCCATATGAAAACTCATTCTACATTCATTCCAATGAATGAATTCTAACAGCCATTCATTCCACATTTGCGATGGTCATATACCATACCGATGGTATAGAGTTGTCTTACAGTTGTTCATTATCTTTACTTTTGATAAAGTGATTCATGAATTCCATCTTTGCTTGATCACTTTCCAACTCACCAATGAACCCCCACCTATGCCCCGAGGATTTGTTTTCCTTTTGGTACAATAGCCGGCTTAGAGATTGTTGCGCCCTCTCACACGTACGTGTCCAGGCCACGCGAGACTTCATCCTTCACCCCACAGTCTCATGAATGTTCTCATACGCGTAAGTCGTCACTGTCCAATCGTCACTTTTTCTCGTCCGATGGTGACGACTTACGCCAAGTCTACTGTATATGTATAGTAATATATATATATATATATATATATATATATTATAATTATAATATATTATATATATAGATATGTGTATATATTGTTAAGGATCTGGAAACCATTTGCATTCAACATACAGATGTCCCAAAAGTCAGTTATGTCGTTAAGTATGTGTGAGTCGGATCCCCTTCCTTTGTCTAGTGGGAGAATCAAAGGCATGCGTTGCGATTTCTTTGAGTTAGGTTATTACATCTAATAAACCATCCCATCTGCAGACCCTTCGGCTCATCATGCTCCATCACCACCTGCTGGCTGCTCGTACCTTGACTTGCCGAGAAGGGGTCTCGCGGTTCCAGTTATCGGCTCCACGAACGTTGTAACTCTTGTACGATGACCTTCGCGGCGCTGACACTGTTACTCGTCGAGAGCAAAGCCACGTGGAGAGTAACTGGGGTCTCCTGGCAGGGGCCGGGGCCCGCCCCAGAAAGGTGGGCCGAGGACCCTGTCCAATCAGTGGCGGACAGCGAGGTCGTTTTCGCCAAGGTCCCCTCACGTGGAGAGAGGCCAAAAAATCTCGGAGACTCTCTGTATAAGGGTCGGTCGAGTTTGCTTTCACTGGTGGCTGTAACGGATCGAGTTGCTTCATGTGGCTGTCGAGTTCTGGAGTTTCACGGTGGCTGCTACGAGGAGTCTTAAGGAAGGACAGAGCGCCCTGACCTCCCTCCGTGGACCCGATTGTTCACCACCCGAGCTCTGCCACGAACCACGAGTCCCTACGTGTGACTGGGGACCGGACCAATGACCTTTGTCAGGCGCCGCATCGTGGAGCACGCCATTCCTCCGATGGTCAGTACACCACCGAACTGACCCCCAGCTTATCTCTCTCCACGGCTGCGAGGGTCCAATAAAGACTCTGGGTTTCTTTTCATTTGTGTGTGTGTCTACGTGTGGGCCCGTCTTGTAAGTAGATCTGAATAAGTGTTTTTGCTCATTGTAAATATTCCCTTCTTGCATATTCACGTTAAGTCTTGCCTTTGTCTTTTTATTGTAAATAAACATTTGTAGAAATATCCCCAGTCTGTTTCTGTCCCTTCTTGAATTGGTCCAGCATGGTTCGGATCTGAGTTTAGGCAGGGTTTTATCCCCGATAATCCGTTCATTCCAGCCGGCACGGCTTCGGCAGTTTCCGCTCGGCTGCACCCGAACCGGAGTTGGTAGTCGATAGTTGGAACTCTACCGCAGTCGGTAGAGTGACCCGGTTCTAGGAAGACGTGCCAAGGGCATGGTTTCCCCGGTAGTCGAAATCGCGTAGTTAATTAGGTAAATTGGTTATAGACAAATAGACCCTACGCTACGTGCTTGAAATATTGGCGACCACGGTCAGTTAAATGACCCGCCGGCTCGCGGAGTTATCCGAGCGACGGCCTACAATTCCCGGGAGTTTAGTGGGAGACGACGCAAGCTTTCCCCACCTAGTGGTCGTTCTCGCCACCAATATATATATATATATATACATATATGGCATGAGAGCAAAAATTGCTTTCGCTTCACTGCAAAGCTCTGTGTTGGATGTTTCGGTTTGAACCTCTGCTTAAAATGAGTGAAATTAAAACATTTGGAAAATTTTGAATGATCCTCACTCAGATTTAAACCAAGCTCTTATGCATATTATAATGTTTAAACTTTCTTTATACAAGAAGATGATTTGTAATACCAGCTACCACTGGGGGCGAAATATGGAACACATTTATAGGTGTATCATATTGCGCTGTTTGGAAGATATGCTGTGTGGAAGCACAGTCCACATACCATATGCTGATGCTGTGTGGACTCTGCTTCCCCACTGACGAACCTCTGGTAGCTTGCACATGTTGCTGTGTTTGAGCCTGGGGAGTTATCACACTATTTGAAAGCCTTTATCCCTGAGCAAGGGTCAGCTTGTTGCGGGCTCCAATCATGGTACCCTTTCTTGCGGAAATGTTTTTACGGCTGGATGCCCTTCCTGACGCCAACCCTTTAGTCGCCTTCGACCCTGCAGGGATAATTACCAGTATACTGGTGCTCACTTCGCCGACCTTCAGAAGGATGACAGGCTGAGTCAACCCCCCTGATGCTAACTCAGCAGCCAGCGAGGCCCGAACTCAGGACCCCAAGGATCCCAAGCCACCACCTTAACCACTAAGCCACACCAGGCTCATTGTTTGAGCCTGGGGAGTAACTGCCAAAATATATCTGTCCGGGTTCTTCCTGACATCTTTGTTCTTTGTTCCTTTCGCATGTCTTTATGATTTTTTCACAATTCTCTTTATAAGCCCCCGATGGACGAGTCCGAAATGGGGGCTTATGGATTTGGTCTCAATTTCCGTGTGCGTGCGTGCATCCGCAACCATATCTCAGACATGTATGGACCAATTTTATTCGCACATGGCACAAAGACAACATATGATGGTATACATAAGCACATCATTTTGTTTCGAGATCACATCTAAGAATGCTGACTGGTGGCCATTTCAGTTGTAAAAAAAACACCACCGATGTTGAACATGTCCCCAACCATTTCTCGGACACGCATTTACCGATCTTGTTCAAACTTCCACACAGATAATGAATGATGGCTTACATGGTATATATTTTTTATTTTATGTTGAAGGCTCCAGTCACGGACTAAATAGTCCTCATCGAGGCCAGGCTTAAATAAAGACAAATAAAAGAGAGAGAATTGAAGTGAGAGGAAAATGAGTGTATTAAAGTGTGTGATGTTTGTTTGAACAGTGTGTGATGTTTGTTTGAACAGTGTGTGATGTTTGTTTGCAAGAAAGAGAGATTAAAGCTAACTCGGTAGTTATAGTTTGAGTGATGCTTGCTTTTTCCTTGTTCATGCTAATTCTTGCTTTTTCTTCTCTTTCATCTCTTTTACTCTATATTTCTCTCTTTAATTATCTATCTGTCTAAGGAAAAGTGAATTATTGCAGAAAGTTTTCTGTGAAGCTCACTTGGCTGTGCCTGGATGGGTTTGGGGGTAGTGGAGTAGCGGCTGAAACCCGAATCCTATCCAGGTTCCTCCTGATGACTCCATCTTTGCTCTTTACTTTTTCGGGTTCCTTCTTGGTCTTCTGTTTGAATAGAGAGAATTGGGGTCTTCCTTCCACCTTGAACCCCCTCTTCCAGATTTGCTACCCAGACAGAAACCATACTTGAGGTACACATGGACAACATAGAAAATTTGGTTGGATTTCGTTCAGTAGTGTTTGAAGCATAGCCTGGTGTTGGTGTAGTGGTTAGGGTAGCGGCTTGGGATTCCAAAAGGTCCTGAGTTCAAGCCCATTGGCCGCTTCAATTAATACACACCAGGAGGTTGACTCAGCCTGTCATCCTTCGGGTCGGCGAAGTGAGTACAGTGTACTGGGCCCGGTGTATGCCCCGGTTAGAATAGTGTACCATATCCCTGTGTCGTAAGAGGTGACCAGGGTTGCGTCAGGAAGGGCATCCGGCGTAAAACCTGTGCCAAATCATTATGCGGATCATAACGGATGACCGCTATGGCGACCCCTAACGGGAGCAGCCGAAAGAAGAGGCTTGAAGCATAGATAAATATATAATCAATTAAATACATAAATCTGGTGTGACAACTCCAAGAACCGTGACCCCTGAGGCAGTGGTACACAACATATAGCGGTTCCCGAGATAGTCATTTCATTATTACTCGTTTCAGATAGTCCTCCCCTTCTGTGTAATGTGTTTATGGGTGAATATGCATTGTGTGGGATAAAGTAGGTTTTGACCCATTCTTCCACATTTTATTGCCTGCACACAAATCTCTCACAGCCAAGCACACCAAGCATGCCGCTAATTTGCATACGCGTGCCAGAATCTAACTGACACAATGTTTCAACCTTCACCACACTCCACCTACAAACGCTACAATGATCACACTACACCTTTCTCATCAATCCACATCATGCAAACTCGCTATATATTCTCCAATGCACACCAACTACGCTAGCTCTACCATCACCTCGACTGCAATCAGTCACAACAGACACCCGCCGCCACCTTGGAGCAGTGGGAACCATGAGCGCAATGCACTGACAACAGGCACTTTAGACCTGGACATTGAGACGTCTGACTCGAAGCACAAATGTGCACCACTCGCCATCAACATGTTGTGCAAAGCCCTGATGGTCCACTTGGTTGTAATACCCATTAGGCGTCCAACGCACATTCGCGCTCGGAAAGCGCAGCCAGACGCCAGCTCCATGTTAAGTGCAGGGGTACATGACATGGGTTGTCTGGAAGATAATGCCAGCATTTTCACGACTACAACCTCATATGGGAGGTGCCAGCGCTGGAGGAATCGAGTGTGCACCAATGGGTGCGCCACAAATCCGAGTCAACCTGCCTAGCGACCGTTTTGATCCACAACAAAGCTCCGCCCCCACCCATTAACTATTGAAGCCATGCGGTCCAGACGCGAGAGATGTTTTCTGTGGCTTGGTCGACGGTACGGGCAAAAGGCGTAATGGAGCTTGCGGAAAGGAGCGCTGGGTGAGCGAGCGAGTGATCCAGGCGCTGTATCGGCACATTCATTAAGGAGAAGCCAATAAACATTTATAAGTAAAGATAATCTCTTACCTCACACATAAGTTAAGCTGTCTTCTCACACGTTGTCTCTCTCCCAATCATCTGCCTTGGACGCGAAATGAACTCGGCGAGGGCAAGTCCCAAAGAACCGTTCTTTTCAGAGCGACATCACCGACACACACCTCTTTCCAGTTTCCTCCACGCACCTCACCCGGACCTCTTCAAATACGTACCTCAGGCACCAAAACAGTATTCCTCCTCTTTCTATCCCCCCCCCCCCCTTCAGCAATTGGGCAGCACAGGTTTGTCAGCTCCGCTCGGTGAGCCAAAGAGGTCGCAACCACCCTGTACTTCTCTCTCTCTCTCTCTGAGCTACCCTTCCACGGAATGATCCTGATGCTGTTTTGTTGGTATAAGAGTGTCGAAGTTAGTGCCTCTTTGCTTGATTGCAACACTGCATGTCTTTTGCCGCACCACACCAATCTTGCATTTCCCTGCTGTACAAATGTTCCTTGTAAAAGAAACCCTTTGTCTTCACTGTGCCACATACCTTTCCTTTTTCTTTCTTTTTTTATATTTAAGGCTACAGGCACGGACATAGTCTTCATCGAGGCCAAGCCTTAAATAAAAGAACTGCATGAATAAGAAAAATGTATGATGAAAAGTATATGATGTTTGTTTGCAAGAAAGAGAGATTAAAGCTAGCTCGGTAGCTATAGTTTGAGTGAGACAGAAAGTAAGACCAGCAATCCTGACACGGAGAGTGTAAGATGGTTCTGGGCACCACTCTAACGCTCCTTAGTCAGAACGGTAGTACCACCCTGGGCGGTTGCTGTCTACAATCTACTTCTTGCACATTATTTTAGTAAATTCTCTGTTATTGCAATTCAGACAGCTCATTGCATCCTTTCCTCTCTTGATCCAGCATAGTCCGTGTGCATGTTTGTCAGCCGGGAAGTTCTGCCCCACCGATCAACCGATTAGCTCTACATGTTAGCCGGTGCGTACTTAGCAGCTACGCTCGGCTGCACCTGATTAAGTAAAGATAAGGCAAGTACGTATCGAGAGTACGAACCCCCCTTCATACTGCCAATCCAACGGAAAGGTAACGAGTGAAGTGGTGGGAATCCTGCCAGGATTGGTGGTACAAATCAGTGTTCATGGTTGACAAGCAACCTGCCGGACCACAAAGTTATCCACAGCTGGTGGCCTTCGGACCAGGCGTTCGACAGAACTCAAGTGCTTCCCCTCATTGCGAACCTCGAACCCCGGCCCGTAACAATGCAATTTCACTTTTATAGTATAGACATGTACACACTCTTATTGGTACTTCTTGGAGAAGGAAACAATCCTTGCAGAAAGAAAATTTAATTGATTTGGAGGTGGATAATGGGCAATCAGTTTCCCCAGGATCAAAGCACTCACCAACCCACTCGCACTTGAAGCCCAAAAGTGGTTCCTCGTGCACACGCCGGTGATTTGTTAGCTTCGCCTGAGTGTGGAAAGCCATGGCACAGACATCACAGACATGTGTACGTTCCTGCAGGACAGAAAATTAAACATAACCAAGTGATAGTACAAATTACTCCACATCCAATTATGAATGGGAGTGAAATATATCACACCACACCACACACAACACACACACACACACACACACACACACACACACACACACACACACACACACTACCGTTGCTTTGCAGACTGGCCAATTAGTCGTCCTGTTTGCCAAATTTACCCATGCATAGAGAGAGTGCTTAACCCCTCCTGCCTCACATCCCGCTTCTGCCCCCTTGTCCCCCTGTTTGACCTGATGTTCCTTCCTGCTAGAAATGTCTCACACGATGACATGCTTTTACAGGCCGCTCCTTTGGGGGGAGGGGGTGGGGGTGGAGAAGGAAAGGAGGACAAATTTACCGATGCAAAGAGAGTGCTTTAACCTCAGCGTTTCCCAGGTAAAAAAGGGAAATTGTAATCTCCTTCCACTGACAGGTGGCACCAACGATACACATTTCGAGTCTGGAGTTTGTAACTTAAAAGATGTGGCTGGACATAAGGAACAAAGAAATCCAGAGAGAGAGAGTGTGAGAGTGTGAGAGAGAGAGTGTGAGAGAGAGAGAGAGAGTGTGAGAGAGAGAGAGTGTGAGAAAGAGAGAGTGTGAGAAAGAGAGAGAGAGAGTGTGAGAGAGAGAGGAGTGAGAGAGAGTGAGAGAGAGTGAGAGAGAGAGAGTGTGAGAGAGAGTGTGAGAGAGAGAGAGTGTGTGAGAGAGAGTGTGAGAGAGAGTGTGAGAGAGAGAGATGTGAGAGAGAGAGAGAGTAGTGAGAGAGAGAGAGAGAGAGTGTGAGAGAGAGAGAGTGTGAGAGAAGAGAGAGTGTGAGAGAGTGTGAGAGAGTGTGAGAGAGAGAGAGAGGGTGAGAGAGAGAGAGAGAGCGTGAGAGAGAGAGTGTGAGAGAGAGAGTGTGAGAGAGAGTAGAGTGTGAGAGAGAGAGTGTGAGAGAGAGAGTGTGAGAGAGAGAGTGTGAGAGAGAGAGTGTGAGAGAGAGAAGTGTGAGAGAGAGAGAGTGTATGAGGAGTGTGAGAGAGAGAGTAGTGAGAGTGTGAGAGAGAGAGAGAGAGAGTATGAGAGTGTGAGAGAGAGAGAGTATGAGAGTGTGAGAGTGTGAGAGAGAGAGTATGACAGTGTGAGAGAGAGAGAGAGAGGGTTAGAGAGAGAGAGAGTATGAGAGTGTGAGAGAGAGTATGAGAGTGTGAGAGTGTGAGAGAGAGAGTGAGGAGGAGGAGGGAGAGGGGAGGGAGGGTAGAGAGAAGGTGAGAGAGAGAAGTATGACAGTGTGAGAGAGAGAGAGAGATGTGAGAGTGTGAGAGAAAGAGATGAGAGTGTGAGAGGAGAGAGAGAGAGTATGAGAGTGTGAGAGAGAGAGAGAGAGTATGAGAGGTGTGAGAGAAGAGAGGTATGAGAGTGGAGAGGAGAGAGAGTATGAGAGTGTGAGAGAGAGAGAGAGTATGAGGAGAGAGAAGAGTATGAGAGTGTGAGAGAGAGAGAGTATGAGAGTGTGAGAGAGAGAGAGATATGAGTGTGTGAGAGAGAGAGAGTGTGAGGAGAGAGAGAGAGAGAGAGTGTTGTGAGGAAGAGAGAGAGTATGAAGAGTGTGAGAAGAGAGAGAGTATGAGAGAAGAGAGAGAGAGAGAAGTATGAGAGTGTGAGAGAGAGAGAGAGAGAGAGAGAGAGAGTATGAGAGTGTGAGAGAGAGAGAGAATGAGATATGAGAGTGTGAGGAGAGAATGAGAGTATGAGAGTGTGAGAGAGAGAGAGTATGAGAGTGTGAGAGAGAGAATGACAGTGTGAGAGAGAGAGAGTATGAGAGAGAGAGGAGTTTGAGAGTGTGAGAGAAGAGAGTATGAGAAGATGTGAGAGAGAGAGAGAGTAGGGAGTGTGGAGAGAGAGAGAGAGATGAGAGTGTGAGGAGAGAGAGTATGAGAGAGAGAGAGAGAGATGAGAGAGAGGAGAGAGAGAGAAGAGAGAGAGAGAGATGAGAGTATGAGAGTGTGAGAGAGAGAGAGAGTATGAGAGTATGAGAGTGTGAGAGAGAGAGAGAGAGTATGAGAGTGTGAGAGGAGAGAGAGTATGAGAGTATGAGAGTGTGAGAGAGAGAGGAGTGTGAGAGTTGTGAGAGGGTGACTGAGAGAGTGAGAGAGTGAGAGTGTGAGAGTGAGCGAGCGACTGGTGTTCGGTTAATGGCTCGAGTTGTGGGCTTGGGATCCTAGAGTCCTGAACTCAAATCCCACTTGGCTGTTGAATTAATACCAGGTGGGGTTGACTCAGCCTGTCATCCTTCCAGGGTCGGCAAAAATGAGTGCCAGCTTGCTGGTATACTGTGTCGGAGTGGCGACCCGTCCAGGATTGTGCCTCATAGCCAAGGAGACTGCTAAGGCAGCACCA
>CM068964.1:105189793-105200428 GCA_035128595.1 Eptatretus atami | reverse complement strand
CCACGCCGACGGTCGTGGGAGGAGGACTCGACGGCCCAAAGGGAAGTCACCATTTTATTTTCGGGGTTTTGTATGTGTGTTTGTGGCGCCAGTCTCCACAAGTAAAACAGTTTAATTGCTCGTAAAGAATAACTAATAGTCAGTTGTAGTGCTTTTGCCTTGCTCGTGTCTTTGTCCCCGTCCCGTCAAAAAAACGATTTAAAATTTTTCATTATGGCATTTGCACCCTCTTTTTAAAAATTTGCTGACTGGCCCCCTTTGTGCGCTTGTCGTGTTAAATAACCTTTGCTTTTGACTGTTTCCGGTTTCGTTGCGCTCCTTCTTTGTTTTGAAAGTTACATCTTGCAATCACGAAGGGATGGTAGTGTGTAGACACCAATAAATATACAAAAACGAAACGGTCGAGGGTTTTCGACCCAAAAATTAACCTTCCTCCGCTTCGGTTTAAATCGCCCTGGCAAAGCAATACGGGAAACCCGAAGGGCCGCTTAGGCCGGTTTTCCCCGTGGGTTCCCCAGGAAGTTTTCCCGACCTTGCGGGCGTTGGGGTTAAAACAAACCTCCCTCGGTTTACCCTACCGCCCGGTAATCCTTTAAAAGTTTTATCATTCCCGCGGCGGGGGTAGAAAAAAAATGCCCGGACTATAGGGTATGATAGGGTAGAATTACACGGCCTATTTGCGCGGGTAGAATGCGGACTGCGTTGTGGGTGAGGTTAAACCCCACGTGCAGCTTCCTTGGCGGTAGTCTCCAGAGGTCACATGAATTGTCCGTTGCGGTGGGCGACGCTCGCGATTATGAGTTACTGGCCGGATCGCGACGCCTGGGCCCCCGGTGCCCCGAAATTCGTTAACAAAATATAATTGTTTACCCATCTCTTCATTCGATCCATAACGTCGGGACCATACTCTTGCTTGCAGAGCGTGTGGTCCTGCCAAAGCAGTCTCCCATCTCTCAATGTGAAGATCACGGCGAACGAAGAATTCTGGGATCTGGACGTTCACCAAATCGAATCAATTCGTGCCTTGTCAAACACACCTAACATCACCCACACTAGTTTGTCATAAACCTGTCCATAACTTGTTGAGATAGTCCTGCTACAGACTGACATACAGACAGGGGTGAATAACATAACCTCCGTCACTTCGGTGGCAGAATAACTAGAAGGACTCGGCTAGAGCCATACCTCCGCCACTAATTCGCCTTGATTCCACGAGAACATACTCAGGCCCAATCATACACTTTGAATAATTAAGAATTTTCATAAAAGGCTACATAATCGTTTTTGCCCCATATCTCTTAATGGCGAAGAATCACTTTTTAAATAAATAATTCTCGGCATCCAGATCCATTTGGCTCACCAAAATTCAAATAAATCGTCCTTGCACAGTCCCAACCTGCAACATGGCGTTTCGTACAAATCCATCCATAAACTTATGAGATCCCCTACTCACAGATAGAACAGGCATAAAACATAACCATCCATCCACCTTTATCGTGGTGGAGGTATAGTATTACACATAGAGAGGTAAGGTGGTGGGGGGATGTCTATCGAGATTGCTAAACATGATTGGTCATCGAGGTAACCTCGATGTCTGACTCGTGCCATCTGCTTTTTCTCAAAGAGTTGCAAAACAATGTTTTTGTTTTGGGACCAATCGAAAAGCAACAAAGTATCACAAGGTGAAAGAGCATCGGTGTTACCGAACCTGTAAACATGGTGAATGACAATGTGCTGGAAAGCCTTGAAGCACTCCAGAAAAGAAAGCACTGTCACTTAATGTCTCGAGATTCAGAAGAAAGCACTGTTTTCATAAATGTCCCTCGAAGATTTTTCCCCCCAGAAAGAAAGCAACTTGTTTCAAAACAAAAAATTCTCCGAAGAATTCCCTAGAAAAAAGAAAGCAAACTGGGTTTTTCATAATCTCTGCGGCTCCAGAAGAAAGCACTGTTCATTATTTTAAGATAATCGGGAACGAAATAAAATAGACGGGCCTTTGGTTCAGAAAGTAACAACATTTTTGAGGCGCGTGAGTACATATCTTTCACTTCAAAGTTTTCCAGGAGATCCTCGAGGTCACAAGAGCTTGTTCTTTTCACACTAGCTGCCCCTTTTCCCATATGGTCCCGCAGAAAAGCCCAAGGAAGTTAAACTTTATCCCCACCACATAGTTTGCTAGAATCAAAACAAACTCCCCCCCCTCCGAAACGCTGCAAAGCCAAGAAAAGAAATGTTCTAAGTGACCGGCCATACATCTCCTTCAATGGGACGCAACAAAATGCTTGCGTTCGTCCATTTCCAGCGCTTTGCTCCAAAGCAAATGCCTCCCCCAACTGAAAAAAAACCGCCTGAAAAAAACCTGCATTTTTCCCCCCAGACCTTTCAAATCGCTGGAAAACTTTCTTTCGGGAGGGCTTTTACATAAAAGGGAACCAAAATAAATGTTAACAAAGAAAAAAGACCCCTCCCAACATCCAGCATGGCTCAAAAAACAGTGAAGGTGCGCAGATCCATCTCACTCGAAACATGCAAGACAGGGGAAAACTGTCCGGTAACGTGGTAGTATAGAAAAACAACTAGAAAAGAAGCTTGATATTCCCATGACGGTCCTCCCCAAAATGTCCCAAAGTGGCTCTACTTCAGAAACACTACAAACAAAGCAAGCTCCTAACATATTTTGGCAAATTAAGATTTGCACGAAACGCCTTATAAAAGGATTGAGACGAACACACATGATGGAGACGCAGGTCGGAGGGCTGGAAAGCGCCCCCCTGCCAACGTAGTCCCAGACGATGGCAAAGAGTCGAGGAGGCGGAACGGTGCAAATAGAAGACTGCATGTCGATGAACGAAAACTTTCCACAAACCCAGAACCTCTCCAGCAGAACTGTGCTCACCTGCACAAATACTTAAAAAGAGGAAAAAACACAATTGCTGTAATGTTTCTTGTGTTGCACAAACATGATAAAGAATCAACACACAAAAAGTACAACTTAAAACACAGCAATACTGTACTTGACAGTGTTAGTCAACTACCCGTTCCATAGCGATACGCCTGCACGTACTCCCATCCTGGTGTTATGTCCTCTATCCATGCAGATATGAACTTCCCATCATGGTGTTTCTCTATCCAATATAAACTCCACACTGGTGTTCTCAACAAGATAACTCCCAATCCTGGTGTCCTACCAGATAAACTGCCCATCCTGTGGGGTTCTCTACCAGAATATAAAACTACCCACCTGGTGGTTTTTTATCCTCAACCAAAAGAAAATAAATAACAACCCTCCCCTGGTGTTGGGGGTTTTTTCCTCTAACCAGAAATATAAACTCCCCCATCACGGGTTGTTTTCCTCTAAACCCAGATTTTATTAAACCTCCCCACAAACTGGGTTTTGTTTTCCTTCAAACCCAAAGAAATTTAATAAAACCTCCCCATCCTCTGGGGGGGGTTGTGGGTTCCCAGGAATTATAAAACGCCCATCCCTGGTGTTTTTCCCCCCCAGAAATATTTTAATTAAACTTCCCCTCCGGTGTTTCCCTTACCCGTATTTTTAATTAAAACTCCAACCCTGATGTTTCTCAATCCGAGATATAAACTCCATCCTGGTGTTTCTCTACTCCAGTATAAACCCATCCTGAGTGTTTTCACCCAATTAAACTTCCCACACGTGTTTCTCTATCCAGATATAACATCCCATCCTGGTGTTTCTCAACCCAGATATAAAACTCCATCTCTGGTGTTTCAACCAGATATAAACCATCCTCACACTGGTATTTCCAATCCCAGATATAAACCCCACACTGGTTTTCTTAACCCAGATATAAACTCCCAACCCTGGTGTTTCTCCTACCAGATAACTTCTCACACTGTGTTTCTCACTCAGATAAAACTCTCACCGGTGTTTCATAACCCATAAAACTCCCATCCTGGTTTTCCTCTTACCCAGATATAATCCCACCTGGTTTGTCTCTACCCAGATATATACTACTCCCACCCTGTCTCTCAATCCCATAAATAATATCACCTGTTATCTCTATCCAGTATAAACTCCCATCCTGTGGTTGTCCTCAACCCTTAGATATAAACTCCCACATTCGGCTGTTTTCTTCGTATCTCAGGGGTATAACCCCATCCTGGTGTTTCTTCTCACCCAGATATAAACTTCCCATCTCTGCGTTGTTTCTTCTCAACCCAGATATAACTACTCCATCCTGTGTGTGTCTCAACCCAGGAATTAAACTCCAAACTGTGTTTTCTCAACTCCAGATAAAACTCCCATACTGTGTGTCTCTAACTCCAGGTTATAAACTTCCCACTGCTTGTGTGTCTCCTCAAATCCCGATTTATAAAACTTTCGTTTCCTCCCCCAGAATATAAACAAAAACCTCCACACGGTGGTGGTTTTCCCAAGCCAAGGTAAAACTAAACTCCATCCCCTGGTGTTCCCTCAACCCGATGGTTTATACAATGACACTAAACTTGTATTCCATCTGGTGTTCTCTCCAAATCCCCCCCCGATTAAACTCACCACAGTATTCAAATTCTGTTTTCACCCATGATATAAAACTCTCCCCACACACACTGTGTTTCTTCTCAACCAGGTATAATACTATCCCCATCTCAGCGTGTCTCAGTCCCCAGGTATAAACCTCCCATCCTGGTTGGTTTCTCAAACCCCCAGTATAAAACTCCCACAACTGGTTTTCTCAAAACACCCCAGAAAAATTACAAACTCTCCCATCCGTGGTGTTTCTTCTCCACTCCCCTCTACAAAAAGACCCAGTAGTAACTCCATCCGGTGTTCATCTCAACCCAGATAAACCCCATTCCTGGTTGTTTCTCTAAAAGACTAAAAAAAAATCCCCAGATATAACTTCCGACAACTGGGGTTGTACTCTAACCCAGAAAAAATTAAAACTCCCCACCCTGGTGTTTTTCCTTTCTCTAGCCCTGGGTATAAACTTCAACTTCCTCCCCAAAAACCCCCCTTTTTTTTGGTTTCCCTCTAACCAGGTATAAACCCCCAAATCCCTCCTGGGTGGGGTTCCTCTACCAGGATCATCTCCACCTGGTGGTTCCTAAAAGCCCGCTAAGACTCTGTCCATCCGGGTTGTTTCCCTTTCTCTCTACACTCCGCAGGAAATCCACTCCCTTGGGTGTTTTCCTACCCCCCAGCGTAATAACTCCAGCCCTGTTGCTTCCTCTAACGCGCCAGGTATAGTAACCCTACCCTGTGTCTCCTAACCTCAGTATATAACCCCATCCCGGTTTTCTATCCAGGTATGAAACTCCCACTGGGTCTTCTCTCTCCTCTAGTATAACCTCCACACCCTGGGTTGTTTTCTCTCCTATCAGGTTAGAATAAACTCCCACCTGGTGGGTCTCTACTACCACTAAGAAAAATAACCCCAATCCTGCCTGTGTTTCTGCTAACCAGATATAAACTGCCCATCCTGGTGTTTCTCCTACCCAGGAGGTATGACCCATCTGTTTCTCTTTCCCCTAATAATCTTCCCCCTTCTCCTTCTAAATCTCCTCAAAATAAACCCGCAGAATAAAATTTAACCCTCCCACCTGGTGTTCTCTAAACCAAGATGCATAAACTCCATCCTGGTGTTTTCGACCCAGATTTAACCCCATCACCGGTTTCTTCTAACCCGACATAACGTCCCACCTCTGTGTTTCTCAAATTACCCAGATATAACTCCCACACTGGGTCTCTACCCCAGATATAACTCATCCTGGGTGTTTCTCTTCTTCCAACATCCCAGATATAAACTCACCACACGGGTTCCCTCCACCCCAGAAAATTAAACTCCCCACAAGCTGTGTTCTCCACCCAGCGTATATAACTCCCATCTGGTGTTTTCCTTCCCTCACCAGGGTTGAAAAAACTTCCCCCAATACCGGGTTTGTTTCTTCCCTCCCCTCAAACCCAGAAAAACTCCCCCACTGCGGTGTTTCTCTCAACCCAGGTTTTATAAACCTTTCCCAATCCCTGGTGGGGGTTCTCTTCCAACTCCAGGTTAAACTTTCCATCCTGGTTTTTTTTTTTCTTCTCTCAAAATACCCCCAGATAACTTCCCCACACTGGTTCCCTTCAACCACCCAGAATAAAACCCTCCCCCACCGGGTTGTTTTCCTCAACCCCAGGCAATACCCATTCCTGGTCTCCCTCTTCTTTTTTCTTCAACCAGTAAACGTCCCCATTCCGTGTTTCCCTCCTTTCTTCTTTCTCAACCCAGAAAAAAATATAAACTCCACACGTGGGGTTTCCCTCAACCCAGATATATAACTCCCCATTTTGCTGTTTCTCTTAAAACTAAAACCGGTTTATCATCTCCTGGGTGTCCTCCTCCTCAAAACACTCCAATAAACCTCCATCCCTCTGGTTTTTGTTCCCTTCTAAAAAACCAGAATTAAAACCCCACATCTGGTGTTCTCTCTACCCCCAACCAGATAAACTCCCACCTGGTGTTCCTCTTAATTCTAACCCAGTAATAAAACCCCCACCCTGTTGTTTCTTCTCTTCTCTAGACCCCAGGTATACTCCATCCTGGTGTTCTCCTATCCAGTAAACCCCGAACCCTGGGTTTCTCTCTCTTCATAATACCCATGATATAAACTCCCCTGGGTTCTCTAAACTTCTAAATATATAAAATCCACCGGCTCTTTCTTCTTCTCTTTCCCTTCCCCTAAAAACCAGTTAAACCCCCACCCCTCCCCGTGTTTCCACAGTAAAATTAAACCCCACCCCTCCTGGTGTCTCTCCCAAGATATAAAACCCCCATCCCTGTTCCTCTCCTACCCAGTAATTAAAACTCCCCACGCCGAGTTCTCTATAAAAAAATCCCAGCGGCGATAACTCCAGGGTCTCTATCCAGGTTTCATAAACCCCCCACTCTGTTGTCCCCTACCCAGAAATAACTCCCCACCTGCTTTCTCACCCAGATATAAACTCCCATCCGGTCTCTTGACCTATAGTAAAATCCTGCCCATCCGTGTTGTCCCTACCCAGATTAAAAAAAACTCCATCCTGGGTTTTTCTCTAACAAGATATTAAACTCCACCTGGTGTCTCGACCCAGATATAAACGCCAATCCTGTGTTCTCTAACCACCACCCCCACCCCTGGTTTCCTCTAGCCCCAGATTAAAAATTCCCAACAAACTGGTGTTCTCTCACCAAAAAATATAAAAACTTCCCCACAAACGTGTTTCTCCCACCAGACATATAACCATGCCTGGTTTTCTCCGACCAAGATATAAACCCACTGGTTCCTATCCCAGAAAAATAAACTCCCACCTGTTTTCTCTCTCTTACCCAATATAAACATCCCACCGGTGTTCTCACAAAATTATAAACTCCCACCTGGTGTTTCTTCCCACCTCAATATAAACTCCCATCCTGGTTTCTCCCACCCAGCAAATATTAAATCCTCCCCAAAATCTGGTGTTTCCCACCCAGATTATAACCCACCTGGTTCGAACCAAAAGGGATTAAATTAACCCTCTCCAATACTGGGGTTTCCCTTACCAGAAAATTAAAAACTCCCCCCCAAGGTAAACCTCCACCCCTGGTTCCTACTCGCAGAATAATAACTCCCCCAATCCGGTTTTCCTCCTACCAAAAAAAAAAAATTAAACTCCCCTCCAGAAAAAAACTCCGACCCCCTGGTTGGGTTCCTCCCTTACCCCCAGAATAGAACTCCAACCGGTGTTTCCTTTCCCAGTTTAACCCCACCAAGGTTTTTTTTTCCCCCGATCCAAGTTTATAAACCTCCCCCCTGGTGTTTCTCTATTCCAGGATAAACTCCCCAACCCTGGGGGTCCTATCCAGTATACCCACCCTGGTGTTCTCTACCAGTAAACTCCCACACGGGTTCCTACCCAGTATAACCCAACCTCTGGGTCTTCCAAGGTTAAAAAACCCCACTCTCTGGGGGTTTTTCCTAACCAGGATAAACTCCCCACAAAATCGTTTTCTCTACCCAAAAATACTCCCCAATCCAGGTATAATCCACCGCTGGTTGGTTTTCTCTAAACCAGAAATAAAACTCCCATCCTGGTTCTCACTCAGCTAACAACCCCACCTGGGTTTCTCTCCCAGTAGAACCTCCACTCTAGGGGTGCTCGATCCAGGTATAAACTCCCACCGCTGGGTGTTCCTATCCAGTATAAACTCCCACTCCTGGTGTCTCTAATCACAGTTAACTCCACCGCTGGTGTTTCTCTACCCAGTTATAACTTCCTCACACTGTTCTCTAACCCAGGTAAAATCCCACCCTGGGTTCTCTACCCAGGTAAAACCCCACCTCTGTGTTTCTCTACCCCATATAAACTCCCACACGGGTTCTCTACCCAGATAAACTCCCACCTCGTGGTCTCTACCCAAGGTATAAATCCCATCCTGGTTCTCACCCAGATTAAATCCCATCCTGGTGTTTTCTCACCCAATATAACTCCACCCTGGTGTTCTCACCCAAATAAAAGCTCCCACCCTGGTTTTCTTCTACCCAGATATAAACCCATCCTGGTGTTTGCTCTAGCAAATATAAACTCCCATCCTGGTGTTCTCCACCCAGAATAAACTCCTCGTCTGGTGTTCGACCAAGATATAAACTCCCATCCGGTGTCTCTACCCAATGAACTCCACACGTGTATAACTCGACCTCTGTGTTCTCTACCCAGAATTACCTCCCATCCTGGTGTTCTCGACTCAGCATAAACCCCACCTGTGTTTCTTTCCCAGTAAACCCCACTCAAGGGTTTCTCGATCCAGGTATAAACCTCACCGGTGTTTCTCTATCCAGTATAAACTTCCCACCTGGTGTTTCTCTACCAGGTATAGAACCCCACCCTGGTGTTCTCTACTCCAGTATAAACTCCACACGGTTTCTCTACTCAGGTATAAACCCACCCTGTTGTTCTCACCCAGATAAACTCCCACCTGGTGTTTTCTCTACCCAGCGTATAAACTCCCACCACTGGTGTTCTCACCAGTATAAACCCACACTGGTTCTCTACTACCAGTAAAACTCCCACCTGGTCTCTACCCAGTAAAACTCCCATCCTGGTTCTCTACCCAGATAAAACCCATCCTGTGTTTCTCGACCCAGATATAACTCCCATTCCTTGTGTTCCTACCACAGACATAAACCCACCCGTGTTTCTCTACGCAATAAACCCCACACTGTGTTTCTCTACCACAGATTTAAAACTCCCACATGTGTTCCACCAGATATAACCCACACGGGTGTTCTTTACCAGAATAAACCCCACCTGGTGTTTCTCTACCCAGGATAAACTCCCATCCTGGTTTTTCTACCCTAAAACTCCCCACCCGGTTTCTCTAACCCAGTAAAACTCCCATGCCTGGTTCTCTACACAGGATAAAACCTCCACCACCCTGTGTTTCTCTCAAGTATAAAAAATCCCATCCCCCTGGTTTTCTTAACCCCCAAAAATATCCCACCCTGTGTTTCTCTACCAGGTATAACTCCCCATCCTGGTGTTCTCTTCCCCATATATAAAGCGCCCATTCTGGTTTCTCTACCCAAACCCCAACACTGTTTTTCTCAAACCAAGAATCCCCATCGGTTCTCTCACCAAATAACTCCCTCCTGGGTTTCTCCCAGATATACCCACCCTTGGTGTTCCAACCCAATATAACTCCCATCTGTGTTCTCTACTCAAAACTCCATCTGGTTTGCTCTAACCCAATATATAATCCACACTGGGTTGTCTCACCAAGATATAAACTCCATCCTGGGTGTTTCTACCCAGATATAAATCTCCCATCGGTCTTCTACAATAAAATCCCCACACGGTTCCAACCCAAATAAAATCCACACTGGTGTTCTCAAAATCCAAGATTAAAACCCCATCCTGGTTTTTCTACCCAATATATCCCTCCTGGTTCCACCCAGAATAAAACCCACAACGGTGTTCCCAACCAGAAGAAACCCACCGTGTTCTACCCAGCAAAAACTCCCACCTGGTGTTTCCTCTACCCAATAAACCCATCCCGGTGTCTCTACCAGAATAAAACCCCACCCTGGTGTCTCAACCCAGAATATAAACCACCTAGGCTCTACCCAGTAAACACCATCCCTGTGTTCCTCAACCCAAATATAAACCCACACGTTCTCTATCCAGGAAAACTCCATGCCTGGTGTTCCCAACCCATTAACCCCTTTCCCAAACTCCTGGTGTTTCAACCCAGAAAAACTCCACAACGGTGTTTGTCACCCAATATAAACCCCACAGGTGTTCTCAACCAGGAATAACTCATCCTGTTCCAACCCAGTTAAAGAATCCATCCTGCTCAAACCCAGATATAAACCCCACATGGTTCCAACCAAAAAAATAACTCCCACATTTCTCCAACCAAGATATAATCCTCGGGTTCTCTCACCCAGGATAATCATCCCGGTCTCACCCAATATACACGTGTTCCAACCCAGATAAAACCCATCCTGTTTTCCCCCCCTCTCCCTCTACCCGTAAAATTCCCCATCCGGTCAACCCAGATAAACTCCCATCCGGGTGTTTTTCTCACCCCGAAAACTCCACACTGGTTTCTCCTACCGGAAAATAACCCCACCCTGGTTCCGACCAGTTTAAACTCCCAC
>CM068964.1:105171750-105189768 GCA_035128595.1 Eptatretus atami | reverse complement strand
AGTATAGGATATAGTGGCAAGAAAACAAAAGAGAAGGAGAAGAGAGAGAAAAAAAATTACTTCCTGGTTCGGAGCAATTACGAGCACTCTGGATGTTACGAAATTTATGGCCGTCTTAATATGAACGATCAGATGGGCCATTGTGGTTTATCTAAATGCGCATAAGAAATGAGAAATTATTAGAATACACGAAGTATCACACTCCGGGGTGGTAGTTGTACATGTATGGGGATGGGATGAAGTTCCTTCTTCCATAGCAGGCCACGCCAACGTGTCTTGTCTTGGTTTGGTAATAACTGGCCATACTTGGGAAGATTGTCATTATATTTTTCAATACCTTGAAAAGGCCAACATCATAGGTCTCAGCAATATATCTGGCAAGTTTCGATGAGATCGGACAGTGGGTTGTGAGAAACAGCGGTCAGCAGCACAGACACACACAACACACAAACATCACAGAATTGTGGAATTATAGATAGATGTCTTGTGTGAAATGTATCCCGTTCGTCGTTTTTCCTTTTGAAGTGGCATCTTGAATCGCGAGAATAATGGTAGAAAGGTGTAAGCCCCGGTAATAATCAGAAAGCGGTCGAGTCGAGATATCGTCGGTTATCCTGCAGACGGAATGAGCCGCTAGCGTTGTGTCGGAGGTCGACTGGGCGTGGGTAAACTCCTCGGTAGTACCCGTGCGGGTACTTAGGTATATCGACATTCCGGCGATTAACCATATTGCGCGCGTAGAATGCGGACTGGTTTGTGGTGAAGGTAACCCAACCCGATGGTACTCTTGGCGGTACTTCCAAGGGGTCAGACTGAATTGTCGTTCCGGTGGCGACGCGCTCGCGATTAGAGTTACTGGCCGATGGCACGCTCTTCGGTTGTTGGGCCAGAATTGCAACACTGGGTACAGGAGTGTGGGATTTTCAAATCACCTGCGGTCTCCAACTAAAGTTACGGGGATGGACCAGGGGTGTGCGAAGCAACCCCGTTCTCAAAATTACGAGCAAAGCTAAATTATCCTTCCGAGAATAAGATGGAGTTTCAGAGGCGAGCGGGGTGCCGGGGGCGAAATGAATATGTGTGTAATGTAGAATCTGGTCCGATCAATCACGCTGCAGGCATTCATTGTGATGCAGGAAATTTCCCCCAACAGAGCCGCAGAATCGATGGGCGCGCGGCGAGGCCGTGGTGGATGACACACCTTCCCCCCGCTCCGTAGGATCTCCCCGCCTGGCGGATCGTACGACGGGCGATTCGGCTTCGTCGTGGCGTGAATTCCTGCGATTGGGGGGGAAAGTTTTTTACTGATGATGAAAGAAATGAAAAGAAATGAATACACAAATTAAATAAACACATGCGTGGAGAGAAGAATGAACGACAAATTGGATGCGATTATGCGAATTACCTGCGGGGTGAAGCAGAGCTGGGGCGATGCCTGAGGCGGGGTTTATAATGGGGCGCCAACATGTGGAGCGAACGAGCTGGGGGGGAGTGCACGGTGTCGCCGAATGGAGGCGGGTGAGGAGAAATTAATACGGGGGGACGGTAGGACGATGACACGTGGAGGTAAAGAGGAAACATTAACGGTGACACAGAGGGAAAAATTAATGGGGTGATGGCGCGTGTGAGAGGACACGAGGTGAGCGGAAAGAATAAAGAAATAAAGACAACGGGAGATAGACCAAAATTGAGAATGAATTAAGGAACGAGGAGGACAAAGACGAAGATCGGAAGAAACTAATGTGACTGAAGTTGGGCAGAGAAGGAGATAGAGGGTTTGAATCGGATTGGGGTTAAGGAGAGCCACACACCTGGAGTTTGCGAGGCATAATGGGGGCGAGCTGGCAGAAGTGTGGGGACACCGTGGAGCAGCTGGATGCACCTTCGGGAACCGGGGGAACGCTATTACTACTTGAGCGATTCAGACCAGGCGGGTCGGTTGGTGCGAGCGAGGTTGAAGGGGATGCGTGGCGAGTGCCGAGAGCTTGGGGGTCTGAAGGCCCGGCGCCCTTGTGGTGCCTAATCCGCAGTGCGTTGTGCAGGTGTGCGTGTTTTGCGAGTGTGCGGGATGCGTGCTTTCCAGCACGCATTGTGTGAGTGAGACCCGTGTGTGGTGGTGTGGTTGCGAGTGTGCCAGGGAGTGCGTGCCCCAGACACCGTGTGTGAGTGGAACCACGTTTGCGAGTGAAGGGCATAACGTGAGTGAACGGCGTGGTGGTGAAGCGGACAGCGTGTGTGAGGTCGTTGTGTAAGGGAGATGAGGTGGCAGCGGAACAGGCAGCCGCGTATCGCGTTGGTGAGTGTCATGGAATGGGATGTGAGCGTCGTGCAAGTGGGAATGCGTTGTTGAATGGAGACGAGAGGGAGATAAGTGATCGAGGCGGGTAGCGGCCGTAAGCTATATTCGGGGACCGTGCCGGGTTTACCAGCGGCGAGTGGAGGTCGTGCTGTGCAAAGCACGAGACGCGTGTGCGCGCTTGCGGGAGTGAAAACGGTCCGGAAACGCCGCGGTGGGATGTTGCTGGTCCCGCGGACGGACAAAGGTAGGCGGATTAAGGATTTTTGGACGGAGGGTTTCCACGCGAGCTTGTTGTTAAGCTCTCAACTGGGCGAGGCACATGTGTTGGTGGGAACCTCGAACGCGAGGCTGGTTTTTTTTATGCGCAGGGTGAAGTCATGGCTGCACGTAGGGTTGGAATGCCGGAGATGGGAATCTGCCGGATGGTGCCTTTGCAGGAGGACGAGGTGCGCGAAGCGCGAGCAGCTGCGTGAGTACGGAGAGAGAGCGCAGGTTGCGAGTTGCCAGAGCTGGGGCGCATTTAAAAAAAAAAAAGCAGCTCCTTCGGGTGAACGGATTCCGGGCAAGGGGGAAGACCCCTACAGGGCACAGCAACACTAGTAGGGGGATGGGTTAGTATAGTTGACGACTATCATGGGGCAGGGGTAAGTCCTCATGGAGTCGTGGAATGGATAGTTAGAGGGATTTTAGTTGAGATTTAGGAAGGGATGGGAAAATGATTTGGAGCAGCGACAGACTGTGGATGTGTTGAGGGGAAGTATGCTCAGCTACGTAGGGTAAAGGAATGGTGCTTGTAGTGTAAGGGACGAGTGGGGCACGAGGTAGTTAGGGGATGTAGTTCAGTAGGATGCGTGATGTACGATGTGATGTTGGGTTGAGGATTGTGAAGTGAGACATGTTGAGTGAGTGAGGCAGCGGATCTGTGTGAGTGGAGTGATTGTGGGAATGCTGGCGGAGTGATTGGGGGGGGAGGAGTTAATTCCGCCAAGGGACCTGGGGTAGAGTAATGTGAGTTGTGGTTAGGAATTGAAATGGAGGTGTTTTGCTGTTTGGTGGGAGTGTAGGTCTCGTACCCTTTGGAGGGTGCAGGAGCCCTGTGACGGGCTGGGAGTGGTAGGCTGCGAACAGGTGAGTATGTGAGTGGGACCCCGGGCACGGGCTTCGTAGGCGGGTAGGCCAAGGGTCAGTGGGGGCCGGGATAAGCGGTAGTGGGCACGGGTGCGCCCGATAGATGCGGGGGGCCCGGGCGCCATATGCCACGGGGGGCAGTGTACTGGGCACGGGCGACCTCGAAGGGACCCGGGGCAACACGGCACGTGGGCATCAGGAGGGGGAGTAGCAGGGAGGGCGCTCCCCAGTTTCGGGAGCTGGTAGGCTCGGAGGCAGTGTGTGCCGGTGGTGCCATTGTTGGAGTGGCAGAGGGTAGTTCTGAGGGAGCCTCGTCCAGCCACGAAATCGTGTGGGACGGGAAGGAAAAATGGAGGGCATGGCCGGAAATTTGAGAGGAAACCAACAAGGGACGGGAAATGGGTTGTTAGACCCGATGGTTTAAGCGAGAGGCGCTTGTTGAAAGCCCGGGGTAAGTTCGGTTAAATATATTGTTTAGGGTAGATAGGAAAGTTGTAGCCCTCACGCCCATCCATCCCTTGTGTCGTTGATGGGCTGCTGGAACATTTGGTTGAGATGTGAAATCTGAGGAGGCATTCTGAGGCTCTTATTGGGCTCGCCAGGACGCTAGCTTCCTTATTCCCTCCAGAAGGGAACGTAGGGGTTGGGAGTAGGCTGAGGGAGGATAGGTTAGCCGAACATGGACGTAAGAGGGTTGGGGCGATTATGGTGGGAAGTGAAAAAAAAAAAAGTTGGCAATTGGGTTTTGACAAAATTAGGGGGTGGGTAATGGACAGAGCGAGGGCAAAGGCGATAGTTGGGGGGAGACAGTGGTAGGTCAGAAAGCCGCGCCTTCGGTGGCCAGCACCAGCGCATCCCTCCAACTCCATTTGCAAGCAAGGTGCGGCACGTCATCGGCTGGCTGGTTACTGCAAGGCTGTGCGGTCGGATCGTCCGTCGGCTGTTGGCTTACTAAGGCCTGTGCCGTCAGCTTCATCTGCGGCTGTTTTTTGCTACAGCGGTGTATCCGGAACAGCACAGAGAAGGCCTGCTGTGCTTTGCCATGACCTGCTGCTGCGTGTTGCTTTTCCCCCCCCCTGTATTACATGTGCGCAGGATATCGGCAAGATGCAGGACTGCCCTGTAGGCAGCTGCAACATGGGACTGTTTTGGCAGCCCATGCGCCGTTGTGTCGTGCTTCATTTTAAAGGGGGCGGTCTGGGACTGCGTGTGGCAGCAGCACGTTATGTACTGATGGCATGAGCGGCCGAGAACTGTGTGCGAGCAGCTGCCCTGCTAAGTTCTTTCTCTTTGCGAGTCCCTAATGATCTGGGCTGTAATAGGTAAATTTAAGGTTAAAGTTGTTAAGTTTGTGTATTGTATATGAGTGCACCCCGGCATGTGTGTCTTAGCGAGGAATTTATTTGTGTCTGGATTGAGTGGGTTTGTTTTAGTTAGTTACTCAGCGTTGGTTATTTTATTTTGGGGACTGAATACACTTAATGTGCACTCAGGATCAAAGGTAACACGTATAGGGGAGAACTACCATGATGGGCACACGAATTTGACGACGTCGGGATCGAGTCCTGTAAAAAGGGAGAGGGTAGTGTTACGTGCTGTGGAAATTTTGCAATACAACCAGAAAGGCTCCTCAGTTAGATATAATCGATATAGTGTCATCGTGTAGTTAGTTCCACACTTGTTTTAGAGGGAATAGTGTGATTCTTCCAGGCTGCGACCGCTTTGAGTTAAGCATTTTTCTGTTCTACTCGTTATTTTGGATTCAAACCCACAACACACCACCTCCACTTCGCTCCTACGAACGCTGTCTCGCCCCGGACAAGCAACGACACTTTCCGCGTTGAAAGGGTCGAAACGGGGCGTACGGCGTGGAGATAAGTAAAACCAACAACGGCTGTGGGGGTTTTCCGCCTAATTTCCCTGCCTGGATGCTTCGCCTGAATCGCCCCACCACGCTTGTGTGACAGGGGAAGGGTGGGGCCTAGCTACTCCTGATTGGTGGAAGCACGGGCGTGAGGCGGTCGAGTGGGGGCACGCCCCTTCGAAGCTTTCTGGAAACTGCTCGAAGAGAGGTGGAGCCGAGAAGGGTCGGAGCAAAAGGGCGGAGCCGCGCTCCATAAAGGCGGACGCGCCGTAGGGTGCTCTTTTTTTCTTTTTCCTTCTTCTTCTCCTTCCGTGTGGATCTCATCCTCTCTTCTTCGTCTGGTCCTGCTCGCGTTTTCTTCTTCCTCGTGGCTTTCTCTCTCTGCGCTCGTCCTGCTCTGGCAGCTGTGGAGGTGGGTGTCTTGGGATTGTTCTGGTCCTGTGTCGGCGTTTGGCGCGGCCTGTCCAGGAAGGCGACGGACGGGAAACGCGGAGCGCTTGCCGGTGGTGTGGTGCGGACTGCGCGTTTGGCGAGGATGCCGGAGAGAGCTCGCAGACCGCGAGAAGGAGTCGGGGCCAGGCGGACAACGCTCGACGGTCGTGGATGGGGAGGAGGACTGACGCCCAAAAGGGTAATGACCATTTTTCCTTTTCGGGGTTTTGTATGTGTGTTTGTGCGCAGTCTCCAAAAGAAAAACTAATAAAACAGTTTATGCTCGTAAGAATACTATAGTCAGTTTGTAGTGCTTTTGCCTTGCTCGTGTTTTGTCCCCGTCCCGTGCAAGATTAATTTTCATTGGCATGCTGTAAATTGCATGACTGCCCCTTGCTTGTGGTATAAATAATGTCCTTGTGTGAATTGTATCCGTATCGTCGTCTTTTCCCTTTGAAATGCACATCTGAATTCCGGAATAAATTGGTAGAAAGTGTAAGGCACCCGGTAAATAATCCGAACGCTTGAGGTTCGACAGATACTCGCCGAGTATCCCTGCAGCACGAACGAGCCCGTTAAAGTGTTCGTTCGGATCGAACGCGGCGTGTACCACTCCTCGGTATCTACCCGCAGCGGTACTTAGGTATATCGACATTCGCAGATACCCTATTTCGCCGTGTAGAATGCGGACTGGGTTGTGGTGAGGTTAAACCCCCGTGGCAGCTCCTTGGCGGTAGTTCCAAGAGGGTCACAACTGAATTGTCCGTTCCGGTGGGCGACGCGTCGCGATTAGAGTTACGTGGCCGATCGCACGCCGGGCAGGCCAGAATTCGCAACAATATCAAACCAAGATTTACCCAATGCCTGCACGTAATTCATGTAGTCGGTAGGTTACGTGCCATCTCCCTGACATGTGATGGACCCTCTCGTCATTTCACAACGATGCGATCTCTCAGTGCGACCATGGATCCCTCTTTCCCTCATCCAGTTGACTCATCTCAGAGGGTACATGTCATACTGGATGTTTGCCACATGCTGAACTTGCTAGAAAATCTTTTGCAGATGGTGGCATCTTGAAGACTTCTGATGGCGGTACACCGAAGAGCCATTCAACAAGCTTCAAGAATCGGAGGGACTAACACTCGGCAATAAACTGATGAATGCCCACATGTAGAAGTTATCAGTTCATGTTTGGAAGATGTTTTGTGGGACTGCAAGGAGGGACTGAAGCAGCTGCAGTTCAAATGCTGTGAAGAAACGGTGGAATTTATCAGACAAATTGGAGCATTTGATCTTCTCAACAGCAGGAATCCCCTTGGGGAAGGACTCAAGGCACCCCCAAAGAAGAAAGCGAACAAATAAGGAACACTGAAGATCCTACAAGATGCTGAACTATTCATCCTCAGCTTGAAGGATGGGGCTGGTAACCCCATATACTTGCATCCCAGAAAAACTGGATTTATAACCTTTGTTGTTAGTATTCATGCCTGGAGTTGGCTGAATGGTTAGGGTGGTGGGCTTGGGCTCCCAGGATCATGTGGTGTTTGTCTCTGGACGTGTCTGGGCAGTGTTTGTCTTCAGAAGTGTCCAGGCGGTGTTTGTGTCTGGATGGTGGCCTACGGGACGGCACCTCTCGTGTTCAAATCCCACTCGTTGTTGAATTTATACCATCTGGGGTTGACTCTGCCTGTCATCCTTCCGAGGTTGGAAAAATGAGTGCCAGCTTCCTGGTATCCTGTGTCGGAGTGGCGACCCGTCCAGGATTGCGCCCAATAGCCAAGGAGACTGCTTCGGTAGCACCAACGCTCTGCACAGAGTATGGTCCCAATGGATAGATGGATGGATGGATGAATGGATGGATGCTAGTATTTGGAGCATCACTAGCATCTTCACATAACTTATAGCTTCCCCAAATGTCCCCACAAAATACCCTCTTAAGTACAAATGAAGATGGAATCTCTCACCAATACCCGTGTGAGAAAACATATCTCAAAGCTAATTGTGTTCAAGCATCAGTAAAAAAACAGTGGATTATTGGTCTGCAAAACATTAAATTATCACGGTTCATATAGTTAGGGAATTTTAGCAAATTGTATTGACCATCTGTGAAAAAATTGCTTACCAAAAAATTTCTTATTCACTAACGTATTCATCTAGTGCTACTACACCTATCAATAGTGCAAACCCAAATCCTTGTGAAATTCTGGGAGGCAAAGATCGGGATCAGAGCCTGACGCCGAAAAAAGCGAAAATTAACTTTGCCAATATGACTTGTGATGTCTAACTAGGTTTTGGGGGCTGAATTGATCCAACCATTAGATTGAGGAAAAATGAATCCCTGCTGTAAAATATTTATATGAACATTTTAGACTATCTCAGACTGTGTTTTCGGTAATGCTCAATTGATTCAGATTGTTCAAATTGGCTGAAACCAGCATAAACATTTTGAAACCACTGCTAATTGTTGTTATACTTGTGCTTCAGCAAGAATTCTCTGTGTTAGCCACGACCTAAGAACTTTTACCATAAAAATATTGTGTACCGGACTCAATAGAAGTGAATATTCAACGTAGAGGACCTATTAATGTTAAAACATAATCACTGTATGTGGTCTTCTTTTTGTGCTCAAAATTCATGTCCGCTGTTGTAAAAAAATTTCTTCTTTTAGACGTTATGACAAGATGACTGAACCTGGCTTGATGGTTCATCTTGGTGTCCATAAAAGCATACACTCTCAAAATGGTTAGAGGAAGTCAACCTTCGAGCCACACGGGACAAGAGACTCTGGTCGTCCTTCTCAACTGGGTCAGCAGCACTCCGAGACCAAAGTCAAGCTATCAAGCAGAAGAATGACAGAAGCCATAAGGCTAAGATGATGAAAACTGCTTTGGATGCAATGGTAATCAAACACAGGTCAAATCACTTGCAAGCCTCAGATCTGACCCAAAGCAATGCGAAACTGTCATTGATCACTGAACTATGTCAACCGCCTCATTGTCCAGTGAGCGTGAATCAGACCAAAAGCTCTCGCTTTGAATTTGACGCCAAATACCGATGAGTCTCATGTTTGACAAAATCAAAAGTTGCGGAAGCCAGACAAGGCTCCCTAGCAAGTCCCTGAAGCATGTTGCACCTGTCGAAACAACCCCCTGCCACAAGCCTTGTGGTTGATGGTGGTGGCTCTGCACAATTCAAGTGGGAGCTAACCTACTTGGAAGATGTTGCTGAGAGCTACCTCAGGTTTGTGAAGTCCATGTGGAGACCTCGCCTCCGGATAACAGTGGTTCTTTGAACCAAAAGATTTTGAGGCAGCTCCAGCAAGACCATGACACTTGAGACGAACAAAGAATGCATGCTGTGACTTCAGCATTCGTCTGGATCTCAAATATCATTCATTGCATGAGAAAGTTCCTCATAACAAGATAACAACAAAGCCCAGCTCTCTGCCTCCTTGCTGAGACATTTAGTAGGAATGGAATCAGTGTACAGCAATGCTCCGATATGCGACACCTCCATCTCCCACACAGCTCTGTCCCTGTCGCGCGAGCTGAGGACACAGACTCCTGTTTATGCTATTCTCATGTTGCAGAACCAATCCGATCTTCCTCACGGACAGCCAAAGAAACATCTTACTATGTCGGAAAAGATCCTGGAGGCCCTCCCAGAGATAAATATCCGGAGCATCTCATCTTCGTGCCACACTTCTCTGGCTGCGATACAGTGTCGCATTTTTTGTTTGCCAAACCAACTTGCTAAGCAAAGCTCTGCAGACTATGAAGCAGAGAGGCAATGACCTGTTTGCATCCGAGCTGAGAAAGGACATCATTTAAAGCACGTGACTTTCATTGCTCATGTCCATGGAAATCCTCCAAAGACTTGAAGACTGAGATTCACATCCAGCAGCGAGCTGCTACGGAGCATAAAACCTGAGAAATTCCCCCGAACCAGAGCTGCAGCACACACTCTCTCGACTTTGCCTTCCACACTAGAGATCTGGCTGATGCTGCAAAGTCCATCGTGATGCCCGGACTAGATGCACCTCACGACAAGGATATGCAAACCATTCCCCTTCTAACAAGACCCCATTTGCCACCAGGACTACCTCCTTGAGTTGCCAGCTGCAACTGTTGCGGACTGCAGCTCACTCAGTGCTGCTGTAAAAGCAAGGAGTCAAGTGTATTCTGCTGCGCATCTGTCATGGTAACCTTGCCTGAACATAAACCAGCTGTATGACAAAGAGAGAAATATGGGAGTTTATATGAATAGGTTTGAAAAGCTGACGAAGCAAACATTCCATTGAGCCACATTTCTGTTAAAAAGTCAATAAAATACATTTTATATGATCAAGGAGTGTTTTTTCTCAAAAATAATGTGAAACAATTCAGCACCCCAAAAACCCCTATAGACATCCACCATCAATATTGGCAAAAGGTAATTTTTCCGATTTTTCGCGCGGCCCACTGAGCACCTAACTTTGATTGGCTCCCAATTTTCCACAAGGTTGGTTGGCCACTAATTGATACGTTTAGTAGACACCTAGATGAATACGTTAGTGAAGAAATTCTTTGTAAAGCAACTTTTTCACAATGTCAATACAATTTGCTAAAATTCCCTAACTATATGACCGTGATAATTTTAATGTTTGCAACCAATAATCCACTGTTTTTTACTGATGCTTAACACAATAGCTTTGAGCGAATATGTTTTCTCCACGTATTGGTGAGAGATTCCATCTTCATTTTACTTAAGAGGTATTTTTGGGACATTTGGAAGCTAAAGTTATGTAAAGATGCAGTGATGCTCCAATACTACATCCATCATTCATCCACCATCCATCTATCCATGGACCATACTCTTGCAGAGCGTTGGTCGTACCGAAGCGTCCCTCTATTGGCGCAATCCTGGAGGTCGCCACTCCGACACAGGAGATACCAGGAAGCTCACTCATTTTCCAACCTCGGAAGGATGACAGGCAGAGTCAACCCCAATGTATAAATTCAACAACGAGTGGATTGAACACGAAGAGGTGCCTCCCTAGGCACCATCCAACACAAACACCGCCTGGACACTCTTTGAAGACAAACACTGCCACACGTCCAGAACAAAACACCACATGATCCTGGAGAGCCCAAGCCCACCACCCTAACCAATTCAGAATCCAGCATGAATAACTAACAACCAAAGTTTAAATCCAGTTTCCTGATGGCAATGATATGTTTACCAGCCCCATCCTCAGCTGAGGATGATAGTTCACATCTTGTAGGATCTTCAGGTTCCTTATTTGTTCGTTTCTTCTTTGGGGTGCCTTGAGTCCTTCCCCAAGGGATTCCTGCGTTGAGTAAATCCAAATGCTCCAATTTGTCTATAAATTCCACGTTTCTTCACAGCATTTGAAACTGCCAGCTGCTTCAGTCCCCTGCAGTCCCACAAAACATCTTCCAAAACATGAACTGAAACTTCTACATTGCATTCAATCAGTTTATTTGCCGAGTGTTTATCCTCCGATTCTTGAAGCTTGTTGAATGGCTCTTCGTGTCCGCCATCAGAAGCTCACAGATGCCACCACTGCAAAAGATTTCTAGCAAGTTCAGCATGTTGGCAAACATCCAGTATGACATGTACCCTCTGATATGAGTCAACTGATGAGGGAAAGAGGATCCATTAGCGCACTGAAGATGCATCGTGTAAAATGACCGAGAGGGTCCAATCACATGCAGAGATGCACACCTACCGACCTACATGAATTACGTGCAGCTGGGTAAATCCTTGTTTATATGTTGCAATTCTGGCCTGCCCGCGTGCGATCGCAGGAACTTAATTCGCGACGCGTCGCCCACCGGAACGGACAATTCATGTGACCCTCTGGAACTACGCCAAGGAGCGCCACGGGGGTTTAACCTCACCACAACCCAGTCCGCATTCTACCCGCGCAAATAGGTATCGCCGAATGTCGATATACCTAATACCCGCTGCGGTAGCCCCATACCGAGAGTGGTACCACGCCGCAGGTCGACTCCGGACACGAACCACTTTAACGGCTCGTTCCGTGCTGCAGGGATAACCGGCGAGTATCGTCGAACCTCGAAGCGTTCGTGATTATTACCGGGTGCCTTACACCTTCTACCAATTTTATTCCGCATTCAGATGTCCACTTCCAAAGGGGGAAAAGACGACGATACGGATACAATTTCACACAAGGACATTATTTATAACACACAAGCAAGGGGCAGTCATCAATTTACAGCCAATGCCAATGAAAATTAATCTTGCCACGGGACGGGACAAAACACGGCAAGGCAAAAGCACTACAAACTGACTATAGTATTCTTACGAGCAATAAACTGTTTTATGTGGAGACTGCGCCACAAACACACATACAAAACCCCGAAAATAAAAATGTGTGACTTCCCTTTTGGCGTCGAGTTCCTCCGCCCCCCCCATCCACGACCGTCGCGTTTTTGTCCGCACCTGCCCCGACTCCTCTCGCGGTCTGCGAGCTCTCTCCGCATCCTCGCCCCAAACGCGCAGTCCACCACCACCACCCGCGCTCCGCGTCTCCCGTCCGTGCCTCCGGACAGGCCGCCGCCAAACCGCGACACAGGAACCAGAACGAGCCCAACACCCACCTCCACAGCTGCCAGAGCAGAAGAGCCGCCAGAAGAAACCACGAGGAGAAGAAAACCGCAAGCCAGACCAGACAGAAAGAGGATGAGATCCACACGAAGGAGAGAAGAAGAAAAAGAAAAGAGGGAGCACCTTACGCGCTGTCCGCCTTTATGGACGGCTCCGCCCTTTGCTCCGCCCCTTCTCGGCTCACCTCTCTTCGAGCGTTTCCAGAAAGCTCGAAGGGCGTGCCCCCACTCCGACGCCTCACCGCCGTGCATTCACCAATCGGAGTAGCTGGCCCCACCCCTCCCCTTCACACAAGCTTGGGGGGGTATTCAGCGAACATCAGGCGGAAATTAGGCGGAAAAACCCCACAGCCGTTGTTGGTTTCTCTCCACGCCGTACGCCCCGTTTCGACCCTTCAACGCGGGGAAAAGGTCGTACTGTCCGGAGGGAGAACAGCGTCGGAGCGAAAGTGGAGGTGGTGCTGTTGGTTTGATCCAAAAATAACAGTAGAACAAGAAAAATGGCTAAACTCAAAGCCGGGTCCAGCCTGGAAGAATCACACTATTCCCTCTAGAACAATGGTGGACTAACTTACACGATGAACTTATCTGAATTATATCTAACCTGAGAGCCTTTCTGGTGTATTGCAAAATTTCCACAAGCCGTAACACTACCCTCTCCCTTTTTACAGGACTCGATCCCGACGTCGTCAAATTCGTGTGCCCATCATGGTAGTTCTCCCCTATACGTGTTACCTTTGATCCTGAGTGCACATTAAGTGTATTCAGTCCCCAAAATAAAATAACCAACGCTGAGTAACTAACTAAAACAAACCCACTCAATCCAGACACAAATAAATTCCTCGCTAAGACACACATGCCGGGGTGCACTCATATACAATACACAAACTTAACAACTTTAACCTTAAATTTACCTATTACAGCCCAGATCATTAGGGACTCGCAAAGAGAAAGAACTTAGCAGGGCAGCTGCTCGCACACAGTTCTCGGCCGCTCATGCCATCAGTACATAACGTGCTGCTGCCACACGCAGTCCCAGACCGCCCCCTTTAAAATGAAGCACGACACAACGGCGCATGGGCTGCCAAAACAGTCCCATGTTGCAGCTGCCTACAGGGCAGTCCTGCATCTTGCCGATATCCTGCGCACATGTAATACAGGGGGGGGGAAAAGCAACACGCAGCAGCAGGTCATGGCAAAGCACAGCAGGCCTTCTCTGTGCTGTTCCGGATACACCGCTGTAGCAAAAAACAGCCGCAGATGAAGCTGACGGCACAGGCCTTAGTAAGCCAACAGCCGACGGACGATCCGACCGCACAGCCTTGCAGTAACCAGCCAGCCGATGACGTGCCGCACCTTGCTTGCAAATGGAGTTGGAGGGATGCGCTGGTGCTGGCCACCGAAGGCGCGGCTTTCTGACCTACCACTGTCTCCCCCCAACTATCGCCTTTGCCCTCGCTCTGTCCATTACCCACCCCCTAATTTTGTCAAAACCCAATTGCCAACTTTTTTTTTTTTCACTTCCCACCATAATCGCCCCAACCCTCTTACGTCCATGTTCGGCTAACCTATCCTCCCTCAGCCTACTCCCAACCCCTACGTTCCCTTCTGGAGGGAATAAGGAAGCTAGCGTCCTGGCGAGCCCAATAAGAGCCTCAGAATGCCTCCTCAGATTTCACATCTCAACCAAATGTTCCAGCAGCCCATCAACGACACAAGGGATGGATGGGCGTGAGGGCTACAACTTTCCTATCTACCCTAAACAATATATTTAACCGAACTTACCCCGGGCTTTCAACAAGCGCCTCTCGCTTAAACCATCGGGTCTAACAACCCATTTCCCGTCCCTTGTTGGTTTCCTCTCAAATTTCCGGCCATGCCCTCCATTTTTCCTTCCCGTCCCACACGATTTCGTGGCTGGACGAGGCTCCCTCAGAACTACCCTCTGCCACTCCAACAATGGCACCACCGGCACACACTGCCTCCGAGCCTACCAGCTCCCGAAACTGGGGAGCGCCCTCCCTGCTACTCCCCCTCCTGATGCCCACGTGCCGTGTTGCCCCGGGTCCCTTCGAGGTCGCCCGTGCCCAGTACACTGCCCCCCGTGGCATATGGCGCCCGGGCCCCCCGCATCTATCGGGCGCACCCGTGCCCACTACCGCTTATCCCGGCCCCCACTGACCCTTGGCCTACCCGCCTACGAAGCCCGTGCCCGGGGTCCCACTCACATACTCACCTGTTCGCAGCCTACCACTCCCAGCCCGTCACAGGGCTCCTGCACCCTCCAAAGGGTACGAGACCTACACTCCCACCAAACAGCAAAACACCTCCATTTCAATTCCTAACCACAACTCACATTACTCTACCCCAGGTCCCTTGGCGGAATTAACTCCTCCCCCCCCAATCACTCCGCCAGCATTCCCACAATCACTCCACTCACACAGATCCGCTGCCTCACTCACTCAACATGTCTCACTTCACAATCCTCAACCCAACATCACATCGTACATCACGCATCCTACTGAACTACATCCCCTAACTACCTCGTGCCCCACTCGTCCCTTACACTACAAGCACCATTCCTTTACCCTACGTAGCTGAGCATACTTCCCCTCAACACATCCACAGTCTGTCGCTGCTCCAAATCATTTTCCCATCCCTTCCTAAATCTCAACTAAAATCCCTCTAACTATCCATTCCACGACTCCATGAGGACTTACCCCTGCCCCATGATAGTCGTCAACTATACTAACCCATCCCCCTACTAGTGTTGCTGTGCCCTGTAGGGGTCTTCCCCCTTGCCCGGAATCCGTTCACCCGAAGGAGCTGCTTTTTTTTTTTTAAATGCGCCCCAGCTCTGGCAACTCGCAACCTGCGCTCTCTCTCCGTACTCACGCAGCTGCTCGCGCTTCGCGCACCTCGTCCTCCTGCAAAGGCACCATCCGGCAGATTCCCATCTCCGGCATTCCAACCCTACGTGCAGCCATGACTTCACCCTGCGCATAAAAAAAACCAGCCTCGCGTTCGAGGTTCCCACCAACACATGTGCCTCGCCCAGTTGAGAGCTTAACAACAAGCTCGCGTGGAAACCCTCCGTCCAAAAATCCTTAATCCGCCTACCTTTGTCCGTCCGCGGGACCAGCAACATCCCACCGCGGCGTTTCCGGACCGTTTTCACTCCCGCAAGCGCGCACACGCGTCTCGTGCTTTGCACAGCACGACCTCCACTCGCCGCTGGTAAACCCGGCACGGTCCCCGAATATAGCTTACGGCCGCTACCCGCCTCGATCACTTATCTCCCTCTCGTCTCCATTCAACAACGCATTCCCACTTGCACGACGCTCACATCCCATTCCATGACACTCACCAACGCGATACGCGGCTGCCTGTTCCGCTGCCACCTCATCTCCCTTACACAACGACCTCACACACGCTGTCCGCTTCACCACCACGCCGTTCACTCACGTTATGCCCTTCACTCGCAAACGTGGTTCCACTCACACACGGTGTCTGGGGCACGCACTCCCTGGCACACTCGCAACCACACCACCACACACGGGTCTCACTCACACAATGCGTGCTGGAAAGCACGCATCCCGCACACTCGCAAAACACGCACACCTGCACAACGCACTGCGGATTAGGCACCACAAGGGCGCCGGGCCTTCAGACCCCCAAGCTCTCGGCACTCGCCACGCATCCCCTTCAACCTCGCTCGCACCAACCGACCCGCCTGGTCTGAATCGCTCAAGTAGTAATAGCGTTCCCCCGGTTCCCGAAGGTGCATCCAGCTGCTCCACGGTGTCCCCACACTTCTGCCAGCTCGCCCCCATTATGCCTCGCAAACTCCAGGTGTGTGGCTCTCCTTAACCCCAATCCGATTCAAACCCTCTATCTCCTTCTCTGCCCAACTTCAGTCACATTAGTTTCTTCCGATCTTCGTCTTTGTCCTCCTCGTTCCTTAATTCATTCTCAATTTTGGTCTATCTCCCGTTGTCTTTATTTCTTTATTCTTTCCGCTCACCTCGTGTCCTCTCACACGCGCCATCACCCCATTAATTTTTCCCTCTGTGTCACCGTTAATGTTTCCTCTTTACCTCCACGTGTCATCGTCCTACCGTCCCCCCGTATTAATTTCTCCTCACCCGCCTCCATTCGGCGACACCGTGCACTCCCCCCCAGCTCGTTCGCTCCACATGTTGGCGCCCCATTATAAACCCCGCCTCAGGCATCGCCCCAGCTCTGCTTCACCCCGCAGGTAATTCGCATAATCGCATCCAATTTGTCGTTCATTCTTCTCTCCACGCATGTGTTTATTTAATTTGTGTATTCATTTCTTTTCATTTCTTTCATCATCAGTAAAAAACTTTCCCCCCCAATCGCAGGAATTCACGCCACGACGAAGCCGAATCGCCCGTCGTACGATCCGCCAGGCGGGGAGATCCTACGGAGCGGGGGGAAGGTGTGTCATCCACCACGGCCTCGCCGCGCGCCCATCGATTCTGCGGCTCTGTTGGGGGAAATTTCCTGCATCACAATGAATGCCTGCAGCGTGATTGATCGGACCAGATTCTACATTACACACATATTCATTTCGCCCCCGGCACCCCGCTCGCCTCTGAAACTCCATCTTATTCTCGGAAGGATAATTTAGCTTTGCTCGTAATTTTGAGAACGGGGTTGCTTCGCACACCCCTGGTCCATCCCCGTAACTTTAGTTGGAGACCGCAGGTGATTTGAAAATCCCACACTCCTGTACCCAGTGTTGCAATTCTGGCCCAACAACCGAAGAGCGTGCCATCGGCCAGTAACTCTAATCGCGAGCGCGTCGCCACCGGAACGACAATTCAGTCTGACCCCTTGGAAGTACCGCCAAGAGTACCATCGGGTTGGGTTACCTTCACCACAAACCAGTCCGCATTCTACGCGCGCAATATGGTTAATCGCCGGAATGTCGATATACCTAAGTACCCGCACGGGTACTACCGAGGAGTTTACCCACGCCCAGTCGACCTCCGACACAACGCTAGCGGCTCATTCCGTCTGCAGGATAACCGACGATATCTCGACTCGACCGCTTTCTGATTATTACCGGGGCTTACACCTTTCTACCATTATTCTCGCGATTCAAGATGCCACTTCAAAAGGAAAAACGACGAACGGGATACATTTCACACAAGACATCTATCTATAATTCCACAATTCTGTGATGTTTGTGTGTTGTGTGTGTCTGTGCTGCTGACCGCTGTTTCTCACAACCCACTGTCCGATCTCATCGAAACTTGCCAGATATATTGCTGAGACCTATGATGTTGGCCTTTTCAAGGTATTGAAAAATATAATGACAATCTTCCCAAGTATGGCCAGTTATTACCAAACCAAGACAAGACACGTTGGCGTGGCCTGCTATGGAAGAAGGAACTTCATCCCATCCCCATACATGTACAACTACCACCCCGGAGTGTGATACTTCGTGTATTCTAATAATTTCTCATTTCTTATGCGCATTTAGATAAACCACAATGGCCCATCTGATCGTTCATATTAAGACGGCCATAAATTTCGTAACATCCAGAGTGCTCGTAATTGCTCCGAACCAGGAAGTAATTTTTTTTCTCTCTCTTCTCCTTCTCTTTTGTTTTCTTGCCACTATATCCTATACT
>CM068964.1:105117378-105130023 GCA_035128595.1 Eptatretus atami | reverse complement strand
CTCATGTCTACCAATCTCTATTGCTGTACCTCTATCGGACTGTACCTCAGGAAGTCGGAGTTTCCACTCCGACTCAGGAAGTCGGGGTCTCCACTCCGACTCAGGAAGTCGGGGTCTCCACTCCGACTCAGGGAAGTCGGGGTCTCCACTCCGACTCAGGAAGTCGGTGTCTTCCACTCCGACTCAGGAAGTCGGGGTCTCCACTCCGACTCAGAGAAAGTCGGGTTCTCACTCCGACTCAGGAAGTCGGGGTCTCCACTCGACTCAGGAAGTCGGGGTCTCCACTCCGACTCAGGAAGTCGGGCTCCACTCCGACTCAGGAAGTCGGGGTCTCCACTCCGACTCAGGAAGTCGGGGTCTCCACTGCCGACTCAGGAAGTCGGGGTCTCCACTCCGACTCAGGAAGTCGGGGTCTCCACTCCGACCAGGAAGTCGGGGTCTCCACTCCGACCCAGGAAGTCGGGGTCTCCACTCCGACCCAGGAAGTCGGGTTCTCACTCCGACCAGGAAGTCGGGTCTCCACTCCGACCCAGGAAGTCGGGGTCTCCACTCCGACCAGGAAGTCGGGGTCTCCACTCCGACCCAGGAAGTCGGGGTCTCCACTCCGACCCAGGGAAGTCGGGGTCTTCCACTCCGACCCAGAAGTCGGGGTCTCCACTCCGACCCAGGAAGTCGGGGTCTCCACTCCGACCCAGGAAGTCGGGGTCTCCACTCCGACCCAGTAAGTCGGGGTCTCCACTCCGACCCAGGAAGTCGGGGTCTCCCCTCCCTGCCCTCCTCCAACAGCATCATTGTCATCCTGAGCTCAGTCTTGTGGTTTATATTTACCGCAGAGTACGTAATTTTTTTTATCTCACCCACCTCGCTGTTTTGTAAAAATCACGCTGTTTTGGAATAAATTTAAAAGGAAAAAGTCTTGTGTTTGTTTTGTACCCTCACCAGAGGAGAGGGTATTGCATTTGGGTCTGTTTGTTTGGCTAGATCTGTCTGTCTGTCTTTCTTTGTCCGCACAGAACGTGAGTATGTGTACCAATTACATTACACCCGAAGAACCCCAAGACCCTTTAAGACCCCTAAAATCCTTGAGACCCTTTACAACCCCAAGACCCATTAAGATCATGAAGACCCCGAAAACTCTTAAGACCCATAAAACCCTTTAGAGCCATTGGAACCATAAAACCCTTTGAAACTCCGAAGACCCTTTAGACACTTTATTACCATAAGACCATTTTGAAAGTCTTTGGTATGACTCGGCGTCGGCCAGGGTTTTATCCACCAACCTCATAGACTCAGAGCGGATGCTCTGACCATTACACCGCTGAGTTATGAAGGTGGTTTGAAAAATATATCTACACCCCACACACCCCCAAAATATATCGACACCTCCAAAAATATATCTACATGTCCCACCCCACATTTTATGCAGGCAAAGTGTGTGAAAATTGGCAAACGAGCTCACAGGAAGGAATCAGATCATGAAACATGTTCTCCACACAGAGCGTTGGTACTGCCGAAGCAGTTTCTTTGGCTAAGGTTACAATCTGGACGGGTTTCCACTCCGACTCAAGAAGTCGGGGTCTCCACTCCGACTCAGGAAGTCGGGCTCTCCACTCCGACTCAGGAAGTCGGGCTCTCCACTCCGACTCAGGAAGTCGGGGTCTTCCACTCCGACTCAGGAAGTCGGGGTCTCCAAACTCGCGACTCAGGAAGTCGGGGTCTCCACTCCGACTCAGGAAGTCCGGTTCACTCCGACCAGGAAGTCGGGGTCTCCACTCCGACTCAGGAAAGTCGGGGTCTCCACTCCGACTCTTCTATGGAAGTCGGGGTCTCCACTCCGACTCAGGAAGTCGGGTCTCCACTCCGACTCAGGAAGTCGGGGTCTCCGCTCCGACTCCGACTCAGGAAGTCGGGGTCTCCACTCCGACTCAGAAGTCGGGGTCTCCACTCCGACTCAGGAAGTCGGGGTCTCCACTCCGACTCAGGAAGTCGGGGTCTCCACTCCGACCAGAGTCGGGGTCTCCACATCCGACCAGGAAGTCGGGGTCTCCACTCCGACCAGGAAGTCGGGTCTCACTCCGACCCAGGAAGTCGGGGTCTCCACTCCGACCCAGGAAGTCGGGTCTCCACTCGACCCAGGAAGTCGGGGTCTCCACTCCGACCCAGGAAAGTCGGGTCTCCACTCCGACCCAGGAAGTTCGGGGTCTCCACTCCGACCCAGGAAGTCGGGGTCTCCACTCCGACCCAGGAAGTCGGGTTCTCCACTCCGACCAGGAAGTCGGGGTCTCCACTTCCGACCCAGGAAGTCGGGGTCTCCACTCCGACTCAGGAAGTCGGGGTCTCCACTCCGACTCAGGAAGTCGGGGTCCTCCACTCCGACTCAGGAAGTCGGGTGTCCACTCCGACTCAGGAAGCGGGTTTTCCCCTCCGACTCAGGAAGTCGGGGTTCCACTCCGACTCAGGAAGTCGGGGTTTCCACTCCGACTCAGGAAGTCGGGGTTTCCACTCCGACTCAGAAGTCGGGGTCTTCCAACTCCGACTCAGAAGTCGGGGTTTCCACTCCGACCAGGAAGTCGGGGTTTCCACTCCGACTCAGGAATCGGGGTTTTCCACTCCGACTCAGGAAGTCGGGTTTCACTTCCGACTCAGGAAGTCGGGGTTTCCACTCCGAACTAGGAAAGTCGGGTTTCCACTCCGACTCAGGAAGTCGGGGTTTCCACTCCGACTCAGGAAGTCGGGGTTTCCACTCCGACTCAGGAAGTCGGGGGTTCCACACCGACTCAGGAAGTCGGGGTCTCCACACCGACTCAGGAAGTCGGAGTCTCCACACCGACTCAGGAAGTCCGGGTTATCACTCCGACTCAGGAAGTCGGGGTCTCCACTTCCGACTCGGAAGTCGGTCTCCACTGCGACTCAGGAAGTCGGGTCTCCACTCCGACTCAGAAGTCGGGGTCTCCACTCCGACTCAGGAAGTCGGGGTCTCCATACCGACTCAGAAGTCCGGGGTCCCACTCCGACCCAGGAAGTCCGGGGTCTCCACATCCGACCCAGGAAGTCGGGTCTCCACTCCGACTCAAAGGAAGTCGGGGTCTCACTCCGACTCAGGAAGTCGGGGTCTCCACCCGACCCCAGGAAGTCGGGGTCTCCACTCCGACCCAGGAAGTCGGGGTCTCCACTCCGACCCAGGATCGGCCACACTCCGACAGGAAGTCGGGGTTCTCCACTCCGACCCAGGAAGTCGGGGTCCTCCACTCCGACCCAGGAAGTCGGGGTCTCCACTCCGGCCCAGGAAGTCGGGGTCTCCACTCCGACCCAGGAAGTCGGGGTCTCCACTCCGACCAGGAAGTCGGGGTCTCCACTCCGACCCAGGAAGTCGGGTCTCCACTCCGACCCAGGAAGTCGGGGTCTCCACTCCGACCCAGGAAGTCGGGGTCTCCACTCCGACCCAGGAAGTCGGGGTTCCACTCCGACCCAGGAAGTCGGGGTCTCCACTTCCGACCCAGGAAGTCGGGGTCTCCACTCCGACCCAGGAAGTCGGGTCTCCACTCCGACCCAGAAGTCGGGGTCTCCACTCCGACCCAGGAAGTCGGGGTCTCACCTCCGACCCAGGAAGTCGGGGTCTCCACTCCGACCCAGGAGTCGGGGTCTCCACTCCGACCCAGGAAGTCGGGGGTCTCCACTCCGACCCAGGAAGTCGGGGTCTCCACTCCGACCACGGAAGTCGGGGTCTCCACTCGACCCAGGAAGTCGGGGTCTCCACTCCGACCAGGAAGTCGGGGTCTCCACTCGACCCAGGAAGTCGGGGTCTCCACTCCGACCCAGGAAGTCGGGTCTCCACTCCGACCCAGGAAGTCGGGGTCTCCACTCCGACCCAGGAAGTCGGGGTCTCCATCCGACTCAGGAAGTCGGGGTCTCCACACCGACTCAGGAAGTCGGGGTCTCCACACCGACTCAGGAAGTCGGGTCTCCACTACCGACTCAGGAAGTCGGGTTTCCACTCAACCGACTCAGGAAGTCGGGGTTTCCACACCGACTCAGGAAGTCGGGGTTTCCCCACCGACTCAGGAAGTCGGGTTTCCACTCCGACTCAGGAAGCGGGGTTTCACACCGACTCAGAAGCGGGGTTTCCACCCGACTCAGGAAGTCGGGTTTTCCAACACCGACTCAGGAAGTCGGGGTTTCCACACCGACTCAGGAAGTCGGGTTTCCACACCGACTCAGGAAGTCGGGGTTTCCACACCGACTCAGGAAGTCGGGGTTTCCACACCGACTGCAGGAAGTCGGGGTTTCCCACACCGATCAGGAAGTCGGGGTTTCCACACCGACTCAGGAAGTCGGGGTTTCCACACCGACTCAGGAAGTCGGGGTTCCACACCGACTCAGGAAGTCGGGGTTTCCACACAGACTCAGGAAGTCCGGGTTTCCACACCGACTCAGGAGTCGGTTCCACGACTCGGAAGTCGGGTTTCCACACCGACTCAGGAAGTCCGGGTTTCCACACCGACTCAGGAAGTCGGGTTTCACACCGATCAGGAGTCGGGTTTCCACTCGACCAGGAAGTCGGGGTTTACTCCCGACTCAGGAAGTCGGGGTTTCCACACCGACTCAGGAAGTCGGGTTTTCACTTCCGACTCAGGAAGTCGGGGTTTTCACTCCGACTCAGGAAGTCGGGGTTTTCACTCCGACTCAAGGAAGTCGGGGTTTCACTCCGACTCAGGAAGTCGGGGTTTCACTCCACCAGGAGTCGGGTTCCACTCCCACTCAGGAAGTCGGGGTTTCCACTCCGACTCAGGAAGTCGGGGTTTCCACTCCGACTCAGGAAGTCGGGGTTTCCACTCCGACTCAGGAAGTCGGGGTTTCCACATCCGACTCAGGAAGTCGGGTTTCCACTCCGACTCAGGAAGTCGGGGTTCCACTCGCGACTAGAGTCGTCCCACTCTGACTCACGAAGTCAGGCAGGAATTTGGATTTGTCCAGAGTGCCGACGATTGCTCGCCTATTCTTCGCGAAGGATACCCAAATGAATGGATTAGAAAAATTGAACATAGCTATCGAAATTATTTGAATGTTTGGGGAAATTGATTGTGTATAATTTTGCTTTACTCATATGCGTTCTGTTCATTCTTGCATGCGTATCACGTGTTACTGATTATCAAGTAGATATCTCAATTGTACCGTTTTTTTTTTAATTCGTTCAGGACATTTATCAGTTCGTGATTAGCTATAATGATCCAAAGGCTATCTCTTTTTAAATCGTCGTTTGCTCATTACTTGCAAAATGGAAGATTTTTCAAGTATATTGATTAGTCGTTTTTAGCTCGCCTGTTCGAAGAAACAGAGAGCTATAGCGATACCCCTGGCGTGAGTGTCAGCGTCAACGTGAGCGTCAGCGTCAGCGTGAGCGTGAAAATGTTAAAGTTTTTGGTGCAAGTTATTTAGAAGCTTGCCATTCATTTAATACTAGCATATACCCATGCTCCGCACGGAGTTGAATGGGTGGCAAAAGGTGGATCGATGAGGCATAATAGTTGATGTTATGGGAAGCTGGGGAGGGTGTCATTAGGGATGTGATGCACTATGGTTACCTGTCCTTAGTTTTCTAAAGGACCTCCCTGTAGATAACATTTTGGGTGAGTGTCTTGTTGCTGAATAGTCCTTGTGAGGAATTATTGTCCACTTTGATAGATATATAGGAGTAACCTCTTGCACGTGAAAATGCAACATATAGTTGGCCATGGGAGAACACAGGGGCTGGGAGGTTATATTCCGAGTTTGTCAAATGTTTGGCCCTGGGATTTGTTTACGGTCATCGAGTATGCGAGTCTGACTGGAAATTGCATCCTCTGCAGTGTGACTGGAAGGTTGGGCTCTGATGGGGCAGTTTAACATGATATAGGCCTAGCGCTAGACTGAACAGGAGCAGTGGAGGGTGACCGAGAATCAGAATGCAAATTTCAATGAACGGCACTTTTTGGCGCACATCCGACGATCGAACACCGCTTGGACGCTTTAATTTGAAGACCACACACGCAAGACACAACACATGTAGCAATGGCGGTTGATATTGACAATTAAGTAATGAACTGCAGTTGTTTGGGTGCATCCGACAATCGAACACCTCTTTAATTTGAACAGTTAACACGCACGCACAGCTTCAAGGTACAGAATCTTATTGTCGGACACGCGCTTTCGAAGAACAAAGAAAAGAAGAGAATCCGGGCAATGAAAGGATGACTTCATACCCGTTCCTGGTTCCCCCACCTTCAGATTATAGGCCTTTGATGTTATCTGGACGTAGGCCTATTGCAACTTATTTTCGGGTTTTTTTAATATGTACGTTGGATTTCAGACACAAATTGACAGTCTAAGACGCGCGTGTTCAGTCCGGGAAAGAGCCAATCGGGGTAAATCATGTTGGCAGAGCTCTGCGCTCATCGCTCCCTCCTTCCACGCTGATTTTTAAAACATGACAACCATTGCTGATGTTCTGAGCTATACTATTTATTATCAGTTGTGTTTATGTTCAGTGTTTGATGCAATGAGTACTCCTTACTCGAGTTCATATTTTTTGGCAGCACTTACCGGACATCAGTTCAGCGATGGCGACCGAACGGGAATAAATGCGGCCGTCGATGGGTTGAAAATCTTGTTGAAGCCACGTTGTCATCCAATTCCAGCTTAGAAATTTAATGCATCGTCTTCGTCACATTAAGAAACCCCAGTATATGGAAAATGAGCACATTCCTGCCAGCGGTTTCGGATGAGAACATCAAATTACGCGCAGACGTTAAACAGAAATAATATATATATTTTTAAATCTTTATTTAAATACAATGTTTCTTGTGACATTTTTTGTGTCAAATTCACCTTCTGAGGTTGTCAGCATGTCTAGAAGAGGGTTTTTACATTGCAGATGCTGTTTTCTCGCGAGTGGCATTACCCCTCTCAGCGGTGACGTCACACGTCGCCATGCAAACGAATGTAAAAATTAGAAATCGCCCAAAATTCCCAAACCTGTCCGTCTGGCGCGATCTCACATAGCCCATGCTGTTCATTAGACCACAGACCACCACAATGCCGAAAGTGGCGACAATCCGTCCGGCAGTTTTGGAGGAGATACGTCAAATTACACGCAGATGTTAACAGAAATAATATATAGATGTGTACTCGGATGCTGATATTTGCATGGAGGTTCCTTTGGGGGTATATTATTGATGTAGTGAAGTTGAAATTAAAAAAATAATTTTCAAATGTTTTAAATTTTTGACCTGTTTTGACTTAACTTTTTTGTAGCACATCAACGTTAAAGTTTTTAGTGCAAGTTATTAGAAGCTTGCTATTCATTAATATGTTACTAGGATGCTGATATTTGGCATGGAGGTTCCTTTGGGGTATATTATTGATGTAGTGAAGTTTGAAATTAAAAAATAATTTTCAAATGTTTTAAATTTTTGACCTGTTTTGAACTTAACTTTTTTGTAGCACATCAACGTAAAGTTTTTAGTGCAAGTTATTTAGAAGGCTTGCCATTCATTAATATGTGTACTAGGTTCTGATATTTGGCATGGAGGTTCCTTTGGGGGTATATTATTGATGTAGTGAAGTTGAAATTAAAAAATAATTTTCAAATGTTTTAAATTTTTGACCTGTTTTGAACTTAACTTTTTTGTAGCACATCAACGTTAAAGTTTTTGGTGCAAGTTATTTAGAAGCTTGCCATTCATTAATATGTGTACTAGGATGCTGATATTGGGATGGAGGTTCCTTTGGGGTATATTATTGATGTCGTGAAGTTGAAATTAAAAAATAATTTTCAAATTTTTAAATTTTTGACCTGTTTTGAACTTAACTTTTTTGTCGCACATCAACGTTAAAGTTTTTTCCTTTCTAATGTTTTTATCTACCCACACTATTTTTTACTGATTACAATATACAAATACATATATTGCTTTAAAATATTTGGATCAGACTTAACTGCAATGCTTTATAAAAAATATGATTAGACTAGTCTTTTAAAAACGATAAATGTATAAACAGGCGAGCATTGGGTGGCTTTGACACCAACTCTCTGGTTGTTCTTCTGTTGAGTCGCCGAAATAGTGACCCTTATTGTCAGTAATTCTGTCTGTTTGTTTGGATGTTTGTTCGTTTGTCATCAGCATAAATTGGTAGTAAACGTGGGCCGATTTTGACCAAACTCGGGTGGTAGGTACATCTTATGACCTAGTGCTTTGGAAATTGTGATGGTTGCTAGGGACGCTTTGGTTCCCTAGCAACAACCGGAAAACCTTCAAAATCGGTACCGTTCACGCCACTGCGACCAGGTAAGTGCATCGATACGAATGAAACTTTGTATGTTCATGGTACTCAATGAGTACTACACTTTGCCTCAGGACATATTGACGATTTCGGCTTAGGTCAGGGTCAAAGGTCAATTAGTGCAAAAATCGATAATATGCGAGAGCTGGAGTTGCCTTCGCGCCAAATGCTACTCCTCCTAGGGTTATGGTCAAGATGGTCATGAAAATTCACACTAATCGTCTGGAATACATTGTGCACAAACGATCGAGCCGGATTTTCGATTTAGATCTTTGTTCACACAGCACCCCCTCGAACTTTGGGGATTTCCGATTTCAAACCGCATTTTCGTACTTTTCATTCAAATGGATACTGAGTAGTTATCAGTAGATGGAACTGGATGAGATTTGAATATGCATAATCTTAAGGTGATTCCCAATCCGCTATATGACATTCCATTTTGCTTCTATATCTTATAGTTCCATGCTCGGCGACCCATCGCCGCCTACCGGCTTGTCTGTCTGTTTGTCTGTTTATCGCCTACAGGTCAAAATTTTAAAGCGATCTTCACGAAACTTCACACATGGTAGAGTTTGGCATAAGCAAGAAGCCTATTGTTTTTTTTTTGTTTTTTTTTTTTTGGTCAAAAGGTCAACTTAGGCCAAATGTCAACAACTTTGGTGAGATTTCTAAAATCCTCAATTTTCATCAATTGACTCGAAATTTGAAGAGGATTTATATTTCAGGTTACTGATTCAACCACAATTATTGATGAGGTCAACATCGGCCGAATTTCTAAAATTGGCAATTTTCATCCGATTGACTTGAGATTTGAAGAGGATTTGCATATTTGGTCATTGAATTCAACCAGCCAATTGTTTTTGAGGTCAAATTTGTTTTATGGATTTTGCAAGTGCTGTGCTCTGCACGACGTCATCGTCTTGTTTATTTATACGTCGTGCTCATTTATTCATCCGTGCATTCTTGCAATCACTCACTATTCTAGAATTCCGCACATTTACAGGAGTGCAGTTTCAGAAACTGTGTTCGTTCTGTATGAGTGCCGGAGAGATCATAATCTCATGTGATCAACATGTGCTGTTTCACAGGTTGCATCCCCATTCATGGACAGGCCCACAGAATGTAGACAGGACGAGTGAAGCGCCACATTGGGTTAGCAAGCAGCGAGGCTGTGCTACATTCACTGAGCTGCTCTGAGCTTTAAAAAAAAAAAATTCATTTCCTACTGATGCCAATCAAGCACCTAACATTGTGGCAGGTATTAATTGGCAATGTTTGCACATACACCTCTAATAATACTGCAATCAAATATATAACAATACGTTGCATCATTGAATTGTCTGGTGAAAATACATTGTTGGCCTTGAGATTATACATACAGAGTGTGACTTTGGTTTTAAAGTTATTAACAAAACTAACATCATACGTCAGACAGTTCGACTCGATTAACACTCTATTGGTTAAGAACCTCAGTATATTATTAAGTTGTTCAGTCCACAAACTTATTTACTACTTGAATAAATTGTCTTTTAAAAAATTCTGTATTTCATTTATTACCTCCACCACTAAAGGTGGAAGGAGGTTATGTTTTCACCTGTTAAGATTTCGTAAGTATATTGATGACTTCCGTCATCTGTTTGTGTGTGTGTTTGTGTTGTGTTTGTGTGTGGTGTTTGTTTGTAGGCACGATAACTCGAGAACGGAAGAAGCTACCAATGTCAAATTGCACCACGTGATTCAGGAGGCGATGGCTAGCACTGATTAGATTTTGGTCAAAATCGGTCAAAGGTCAAGGTCACAGTGAGGTCAAACATTGATTTTTGATGGTTTGGTACAGAATCATCGTAGAAACTTCTGGTTTGCGTCGCTACTTCTCTAGAGACAGCTTTTATGAGACAAGGTCAAGAGTCAAGTTGACAATTTCGTAAGTACCAGTCTACGACTGCTTGTTTTGTGTGTTTGTTTGTGTACAGAATATCTCAAAAAGTTGTGGACTGATTTGGATGTAAATTGTGGACAGGTTCATTTGCCAAAAAAACATGTGGACAAAAAATTTGCCAGACTGTGTGACAAGGACGAACCGATTAGATTTTGGTGAAGATCCGGATTCGGATCTGACTACTAGAATATTTTAAGTGATTCTTCATCATTGAGTGATAGGGCCAAAAACTATACATAGCACGATATCTCAAAAAGTTGTGGACGGATTCGTATGAAACTTGGTGGACAGGTTGGTGTGTGACAAGGAAGAGTTGATTCAATTTTGGTGAAGATCCGAATCCGGATCTGGATACGAGAATTATTTCATTTTTAAAGTGATTCTTCACCATTGAGAGATAGGGCACATTTTTTTCAAGAATTTATTGGGCCTGATATGTTCTTGTGGATCAGGCATTGTGCGGCGGAGGTATGCGCTCTACTGAGTGCCCTTCTAGTTATGTTTGTTTTTTTAATTTTCCAGATTTTTTGGTGAACATTTGTGGGTGATGGCCTGTGACAGGTTGTAGTGCTTGGTAAGTATTGTGGTATTGGTATGATGGTCTATGTGGCTTTTGTCCTGTCTAATATTATTTTGATTTGCTGGGGTTTCTTAAAAAGTTTCTGCCTTGAACTCTTCTACTCTGTCTGATCCCCCCCCCCCTTCTTCCCTTTCCCCACCCTTTATCTACCACTCATTTACTTGTCCTGTCATTCCTCTGTGGTTTTCCTGGCTGCTTCTAGACCCTTTACTCCACTCTATCTATTGAGCTTTTGCCTACTATTGTTTCTCTCTTCTAGGAGCCAAACTGTTTGTTTTCAAATATTGATTCAATCCTTCAAACTCCTTCCTTAAAAATAAAAAGTACAGCACTTACGTTAAGGTAAAAGGTACAGGAGAATGGGAAAGACTGACCTGTCAAGGAAAGTGAATATGAATCAACCATAATGAGTAGTCTCATGACAGATAGACCACACAAGGTGAAGCACTCAGATGTGTTTACACCCTGAAGATGAGCAGATCATTAATGAGCCAGCTGAGTTTTTACCCACACACCAATCAGAAACAGCTTGGCTTCTGAATCAAACTCTACTTTCTGTAATTTAGATCAAATCCCTAAAACTGGGCCTTCAGTTGGCGTCGAACATTCAGCTGGTTTTGAACCAACAACCTCCGTGGTGCCAGTCCAGAGGCTTCACCAATAAGCCACTACCATACCCTATTGTAACGCGCCACAGCAATTACTTATTTAATGATCCAAAGTCCCAATTAATCCCACAATCTTGTGGGGTTGGCCGAAGGGGAGATTTAGACCAGTCTTTCATGAACTAGCTGGCCAGGCCTGATATTCGAGTGGATCTGATTTGGCCAGGAAATTGATTTTTCCCAGAGTGTCAGTAGTAACTCGCTTACTTCCTTTCCTACTTTTCATATAAACACTGTTGGATCTGTGATATCCATGAGCTAAAACGCAGTAGATGGGTCACCAGCTTAACGTCATCACCGAGTGATGGTCACTTTGTCATGCAACACTCTGCCTGCGAAGCACAATCCTTGCCAAGAATCGGACCTAGACTAGAAAGCTCAAAGTAAATGTACCATCTCGTCGATCCGATACCCTATTGTAACCCAAATGCTCTTTTGTTTCTCCAGTGATTATGGTCTGTCATTTTTCAGGGGAGAATATTGCTCTGAAGTTACTGGGCCAGCACGGCGGGTCCCTTGCCCTCCCCCTTTGTGCTCATTGTTGGGGGGGGGGGGGGGCGGGGGAGGGGGAAGACAGAGAAGTGCATCAAACTGTGGTAGTGAGTGATGGAGCGCTGTAGGCATGTTTCACGGCTGAAACTTCCTGCAATCACTCAGTACTTTATCCGGAACGCTGGTGCTGTGAAGGTTGTGGAGACCGTGACTCGCCTTGGGCCTGTCTTGCCTGTTCCGGTGTCGGATGTGGGCGTGATGTTGGAGACCATGCTGGTGAACATCACGTCGCACGCCCGGTCATCCTCTTGCCATGGATCTAGTTGAGCGCTGTGCCTTCTGCTTCCTCTGTGGAGAATATGTGCTGAATGACAACACCATGGGGATTTAAAACTGTTAAGAGGAGCGCTTGGTGCTGCGCAGTGTGGGCCGCCTCGGTGAGGGGCCAGCCACAAGGGCTGCTGGACGTGTGGCGGCGTGGGGATGCATTTATGGCTGAAGCTGGCAATTTCTGGCAGGTAATGTCTATCTCCAGATAAATTGTCTGTCTGATCTGGAGATTCTTATCCATAGCAGACAGACCATCAGACACCAAAATATATATACCATAAGCAGATATAAAAAAAATTCTGCATTATCCCAAATGCTGTAAA
>CM068964.1:105106137-105116796 GCA_035128595.1 Eptatretus atami | reverse complement strand
TGGTGCAAGTTATTTAGAAGCTTGCCATTCATTTAATACTAGCATATACCCATGCTCCGCACGGAGTTGAATGGGTGGCAAAAGGTGGATCGATGAGGCATAATAGTTGATGTTATGGGAAGCTGGGGAGGGTGTCATTAGGGATGTGATGCACTATGGTTAACTGGTTACCTGTCCTTAGTTTTCTAAAGGACCTCCCCTGTAGATAACATTTTGGGTGAGTGTCTTGGTTGCTGAATAGTCCCTTGTGAGGAATTATTGTCGCACTTTTGATAGATTAATAGAGTAACCTCTTGCACCGTGAAAAATGCCCATATAGTTTGGCCATGGAGAACACAGGGGCTGGGAGGGTATATTCCCGAGTTTGTCAAATGTTTGCCCTGGATTTGTTTTTACGGTCATTCGAGTAGCGAGTCTGACTGGAAATTGCAATCCTCTGCAGTGTGAACTGGAAGGTTGGGTCTGATGGGGCAAGTTAACATGATATAGGCCTAGCGCTAGACACTGAAAAGGAGCAGTGGAGGGTGACCGAGAATCAGAATTCGCAAATTTCAATGAACGGCAGCTTTTTGGCGCACAATCCGACGATCGAACACCGTTTGGACGCTTTAATTTGAAGACGCACAACACGCAAGACACAACACATGTAAGCAATGGCGTGATATTGACAATTAATGTAATGAACTGCCGTTGTTTGGGTGCATTCCGACAATCCGAACACTCTTTAATTTGGAACAGTTAACACGCACTAGGCACGCATTCAAGGTAGCAGAATCTATTTGTCGGACACGCGCTTTCGAGAACAAAGAAAAAAGAGAATCCGGGAATGAAAGGATGACTTCATACCCGTTCCCTGGTTCCCCACCTTCAGATTATACGCCTTTGGATGTTATCTGGACGTAGGCCTATTGCAACTTATTTTCGTTTTGTTTTTTTTAATATGTACGTTGGATTTTCAGACACAAATTGACACAGTCAAGAACGGCGTGTTCAGTCCGGGAAAAAGAGCCAATCGGGGTAAATCATGTTGGCAGAGCTCTGGCGCTCATCGCTTCCCACTCCTTCCAACGCTGATTTTTAAAAGCATGAACAACCATTGCTGATGTTCTGAGCTTATAACTATTTATTATCAGTTGTGTTTAATGTTCAGTGGTTGATGCATGATGTAACTCCCTTAACTCGAGTCATATTTTTTGGCAGCACTTACCGGACATCAGTTCGCGATGGGCGACCTGAAGTCGGGATAAATGCGGCCGTCGATGGTTGAAATCTTGTTGAAGCCACGTTGTCATCGCATTCCAGCTTAGAATTTAATGCATCGTCTTCGTCACATTAAGAAACCCCGTATATGGAAAATGACACATTCGCCAGCGGTTTCGATGAGAACATCAAATTACGCCGCAGTACGTTTAAAAGAAATATATATAATTGATTTTTAAAATCCTTTACTTTAAATACAAATGTTTCTTGTGACATTTTTTGGTGTCCAAAATTCAGCCTCTGAATGGTTGTCAGCATGTCTAGAAGAGGGTTTTTACATTTGCAGATGCTGTTTCTCGGAGTGGGCATTAACCCTCTCAGCGGTTGACGTCACAGTCGCCATGCAAACGAAGTAAAAATTAGAAATCGCCCAAAATTCCCAAACCTGTCCGTCGCGGCGATCTCCATAGCCCATGCTGTTCATTAGACCAACAGACCACCCACATGCGAAAGTGGCGACAATCCGTCCGGATTTTGGAGGAGATACGTTCAAATTACACGCAGATGTTAACAAAATAATATATAGATGTGTACTCGATGTGATATTTGGCAATGGAGGTTCCTTTGGGGTATAATTATTGATGTAGTGAAGTATGAAATTTAAAAAATATTTTCAAATGTTTTAAATTTTTGACACTGTTTTGACTTAACTTTTTTGTAAGCACATCAACGTTAAAGTTTTAGTGGCAAGTTATTAGAAGCTTGCTATTCATTAATATGTGTACTAGGATGCTGATATTTGGCATGGAGGTCCTTTGGGGTATATTATTGATGTAGTGAAGTTTGAAATTAAAAAATAATTTTCAAATGTTTTAAATTTTTGACCTGTTTTAACTTACTTTTTGTAGCACCATACGTTAAAGTTTTTAGTGCAAGTTATTTTAGAAGTTGCCATTCAATTATATGTGTACTAGGTTTCTGAATATTTGGCATGGAGGTTCCCTTTTGGGGGTATATTAATTGATGTAGTGAAGTTGAAAATTTAAAAAATAATTTTCAAATGTTTTATAATTTTTGACCTGTTTTGAACTTTAACTTTTTTTGTAGCACATCAACGTTAAAGTTTTTGGTGCAAGTTTATTAGAAGCTTGCCATTCATTAATATGTGTACTAGGTGCTGATATTTGGCATGGAGGTTTCCTTTGGGGTATATTATCTGATGTCGTGAAGTTGAAATTAAAAAATAATTTTTCAAATGTTTAAAATTTTTGACCTGTTTTGAACTTTAACTTTTTTGTCGCACATGCAAACGTTAAGTTTTTTCCTTCTAATGTTTTTATCTACACACTATTTTTTATGATTACAATATAACAAATACATATATTGTTAAAATATATGGATCAGACTTAACTGCAAATGCTTTTATAAAAAATATGATTAGACTAGTCTTTTAAAAAACGATAAATGTATAAACAGGCGAGCATTGGGTGGCTTTGACACCAACTCTCTGGTTGTTCTTCTGTTGAGTCGCCGAATAGGTGACCCTTATTGTCATAATTCTGTCCTGTTTGTTTTGGATGTTTGTTCGTTTGTCATCAGCATTAATTGGTAGTAAACGTGGGCCGATTTTGACCAAACTCGGTGGTAGGTAGCATCTTAGACCTAGTGCTTTGGAAATTGTGATGGTTGCTAGAAGGGGACGCTTGGGTTTCCCTAGCACAACCGAAAACTTCAAAATCGGTACCCGTTCACGCCCTAGCGACCAGGTGAGTGCAATCGATACGAAATGAAACTTTGTATGTTCATAGTACTCAATGATACTACACTTTGCCTCAGCATATTGACCGAATTTGCTAGGTCAGGGGTCAAAGGTCAAATTGTGGCAAAAATCGATAATATGCGAGAGTGAGTTGCCTTCGCGCAAATGCTACTCCTCCTAGGGTTTATGGTCAGATGGTCATGAAAATTCACACTAATCGTCTGGAAAACATTGTGCAAACCGATCGAGCCGGGTTTTTTCGATTTAGATCTTTGTTCACCACAGCACGCCCCTCGAACTTTGGGATTTCCGATTCAAACCGCAATTTTCGTACTTTCATTCAAATGGATACGAGTATTATCAGGGTAGATGGAACTGGATGAGATTTGAATATGACATAATCTTAAGTGATTCCTAATCCGCTATATGACATCCATTTTGCTTCTATATCTTATAGTTTCCATGCCGGCGACCATCGCCGCCTACCGGCTTGTCTGTCTGTTTGTCTGTTTATCGCCCTACAGGTCACAATTTTAAAGCGATCTTACACGAAACTTTCACTGCAATGGTAGAGTTTGGCATAAAGCAAGAAGCCTATTGTTTTTTTTTTGTTTTTTTTTTTTTGGTCAAAAGGTCAACTTAGGCCAATGTCAACAACTTTGGTGAGATTTCTAAAATCCTCAATTTTCATCGGCAATTGACTCGAAATTTGAAGAGGATTTATATTTCAGGTTACTGATTCAACCACCTAATTATTGATGAGGTTCAACATCGGCCGAATTTTAAAATTGGCAATTTTCAATCCGATTGCTTGAGATTTGAAGGAGGATTTCATATTTGGTCATTTGATTCAACCGCAATTGTTTTGAGGTCAAATTTGTTTTATGGATTTTGCAAGTGCTGTGCTCTGCAGCGACGTCATCGTCTTGTTTATTATACGTCGTTTGCTCATTTATTCATCCGTGCATTCTTGCATCACTGCACTATTCTAGAATTCCGCACATTTACAGGAGTGCACGTTTTCAGAAACTGTGTTCCGTTCTGTTGAGTGCGGAGAGATCATAATCTCATGTGATCAGAACATGTGCTTGTTTCAAGGTTCATCCCATTCATGGACAGGCCCACAGAATGTCGACAGGAACGAGTGAGCGCCACAATTGGGTTTGCACAGCAGCGAGGCTGTGCCTACATTCACTGAGCTGCTCTGCAGTTTAAAAAAAAAAAAATTCATTTCGCTACTGATGGCCAATCAAGCACCTAACATTGGTGAGTATTAATTGGCAAATGTTTGCACATACACCTCTAATAATGACTGCAATCAAATATATAACAATACTTGGCATCATTGAATTGTCCTGGTGAAAATAACATTGTTGGCCTTGAGATTATACATACAGGTGTGACTTTGGTTTTAAGTTTATTAACAAAACTACATCATACGTCAGAAACAGTTCGACTCGCGATTAAACCTCTATTGGTTAAGAACCTCAGTATATTTTATTAAGTTGGTTCAGTCCCACAAACTTAATTTACCTACTTGATAAATTGTTCTTTTAAAAAATTCTGTTAATTTCATTTATTACCTCCACCACCTAAAGGTGGAAGAGGTTATGTTTCACACCCTGTTAAGATTTCGTAAGTATATTGGATGACTTCCGTCATTCTGTTTGTGTGTGTGTTGTGTGTGTGTGTGTGTGTGTTTGTTTGTAGCACGATAACTCGAGAACGGAAGAAGCTACCAATGTCAAATTGCACACGTGATTAGGAGCGAGCTAGCACTGATTAGATTTTGGTGACAAAAATCGGTCCAAAGGTCAAGGTCACAGTGAGGTCAAAACATTCGATTTTTTGAATGGTTTTGGTACAGAATCATCGTAGAAACTTCTGGTTTGGTCGGCTACCTCTCTAGAGACAGCTTTTATGAGACAAGGTCAGAGGTCAAGTTGACGATTTTCGTAAGTACCAGTCTACGACTGCTTTGTTTGTGTGTTTGTTTTGTGTACAAGGATATCTCAAAAAGTTGTGGACTGATTTTGGATGTAATTTGTGGAAGGTTTCAGGTTTGCCAAAAAAAACATGTGGACAAAATTTGCCAAGACCTGTGTGACAGGACGAACCGATTAGAATTTTCGGTGAAGATCCGGATTCGGATCTGACTACTAGAATATTTTAAGTGATTCTTCATCATTGAGTGATAGGGCCAAAAAACTATACATAGCACGATATCTCAAAAAGTTGTGGACGGATTCGTATGAAACTTGGTGGACAGGTTGGTGTGGTGACAAGGAAGAGTTTGATTCAATTTTGGTGAGATTCCGAATCGGATCTGGATACGAGAAATATTTCATTTTTAAAGTGATTCTTCACATTGAGAGATAGGGCCACATTTTTTTCAAGAATTTATTGGGCCTGATATGTTTCTTGTGGATCAGGCATTTGTGCGGCGGAGGTATGCGTCTCTAACTGAGTGCCCTTTCTAGTTTATGTTTTGTTTTTTTTAATTTTCCAGATTTTTTGGTGAACATTGTGGGTGATGGCCTGTGACAGGTTGTAGTGCTTGGTAAGTATTGTGTATTGGTATGATGGTCCCCTATGTGGCTTTTGTCCTGTCTAATAATTATTTTGATTTGCTGGGGTTCTTAAAAGTTCTGCTTTGAACTCTCTACTCTGTCTGATTCCCCCCCCCCCTCTCTTCCTTTCCCCACCTTTATCTACCACTCATTTACTTGTCCTGTCATCCTCTGTGGTTTTCCTGCTGCTCTAGAAACCTTTACTCCACTCTATCTATGAGCTTTTGCTTAATTGTTTCTCTCATCTAGGAGCAAACTGTTTGTTTTCAAAAATAATGATTACAATCCTTCAAACTCCTTCTTAAAAAATAAAAGTAAAGCACTTACGTTAAGGTAAAAGGTACAGGTGAATGGGAAAGACTGACCTGTCAAGGAAAGTGGAATATGAATCAACCATATGAGTAGTCTCATGACAGATAGACCACACAAGTGAAGCACTCAGATTGTTTTCACCACCCTGAAGATGAGCAGCTCATGTAATGAGCCAGCGAGTTTTTACCCACACAATCAGAAACAGCTTGGCTTCTGAATCAAACTCTACTTTCCTGTAATTTAGATCCAACCTAAAACTATGCGGTCCCCACCTTCAGTTGGCGTAAGAACATTCAGCTTGGTTTTAACCATACAACCTCCGTGGTGGCCAGTCCAGAGCTTCACCAATAAGCCACTACCATACCCTTGTAACCGCCACCACAATTACTTATTTATTGATCCAAAGTCCCAATTAACCACAATCTTGTGGGGTTGGCCGAAGGGGAGATTTAGACCAAGTCTTCATGAACTAGCTGGCCAGGCCTGATATTCGAGTGGATCTGATTTGGCCAGAAAATTGAAATTTCCCAGAGTGTCAGTAGTACTCGCTTACTTCCTTTCCTACTTTTCACAAATATAACACTGTTGGATCTGTGATATCGCATGAGCTAAAACGCCAGTAGATGGGTCACCAGCTTAACGTCCATCCGAGTGATGGTGCACTTGGTCATGCAACAGCTCTGGCTGCGAAGCACCAATCTTGCCAAGAATCGGACCTAGACTAGAACAGCTCAAAGCTAAATGTACCATCTGTCGATCGCGATACCTATTGTAACCCAATGCTTTTTTGTTTCTCCAAGTGATTATGGTCTGTCATTTTTCAGGGGAGAATAATTGCTCTGAAGTTAACTGGGCCAGCACGGCGGGTCCGCTTGCCCTCCCCCTTTTGTGCCTCATTTGTTGGGGGGGGGGGGGGGCGGGGAGGGGGGAAGACAGAGAAAGTTGCATACAACTGTGGTAGTGAGTGATGGAGCGCTGTAAGGCCATGTTTCACGGCTGAAACTTCCTGCAAATCACTACAGTTACTTTATCCGGAACGCTGGTCTGTGAAGGTTGTGGAGACGTGACTCGCTTGGCCTGTATGCCTAGTTTCCGGTGTCGATGTGGGCGTGATGTTGGAGACGCATGCTGGTGAACATCACGACGCACCGGTCATCCTCTTGCCAATGGACCTAGTTGAGCGCTGTGCCTCTGCTTCCTCTGTGGAGAATATGTGCTGAATGACAACCACCATGGGGGATTTAAACTGTTAAGAGGGAGGCTTGGTGCTGCTAGTGGCCGCCTCGGTGAGGGGCCACACAAGGCTGCTGGAGTGTGCGGCGTGGGGATGCATTTATGGCTGAAGCTGGCAATTCTGGCAGGTAATGTCTATCTCCAGATAAATTGTCTGTCTGATCTGGAGATTTCTTATCCATAGCAGACAGACCATCAGACACCGAAAAATATATAACCATAAGCAGATATAAAAAAATTCTGGCATTATCCCAAATGCTGTAAAACTGATATATTTTTGAACGGGTTTTTTTCTTGATGCCGAATGTGTGTTTGTATGAATCATGCCCAACATAACCCTTTTCCTCTTGTGTGGTGAAGAACGGAAGTTATGCTGTTTATGTGGAATGCTGGTGGCAAGTGCGGGTAACTTGCGTTTGGCTATGCTTCGTCGTGCATTCGCCATTGGTGGCTTGCTGAGACACCGGGAGGATGCGGCGCTTGGAGGAAGAACGAAGGAGCGTGAGAAGCGGATAAATGCGGCGCGAACGAGTCTCGAACGAAGGCGTGGCAGCACTCAAAAGCCAGCGATTTGCGATGAGATAGCGCACATGCCACCACGTAAGAGCCAACGGATGAGTTCCACACAAGGCCGTGTGGTTGGTGGCAGTACAGCAACGGCATGGCGACAAAGTGGTTCAAGAAAGACAAGAGGAGCTGCTGCGCAGAGACACGGTGGGAGGCATGGCAGCCTCAACTGTTAACACCTGGAATTACTGGCCTTAGGAATCTGGAAATACCTGCTATATGAACTCAATCCTGCAGGTACTCTCCAGGCTAACATTTTTATGGATATTTTAAGACCAAAGAAGAGGGTTGATTTAGTGTGTGATCGTGTGTTTGTAAACGCGACACATTAAGGGGCAAATGCCAACTAGGCCCTGTAAATCCCACTTTGCCTACTCTTCGTGAAAGATGCCCCATTTTCCTCTCCTTGGCAAAAGAAATGCTGAACCTCTCCATGGACTGGTTTCCTAGTCCACAAAATGTCAGGAGTTGTTGTGAGTGCTCTGGTGCTCTGCCAAGAGTATCGGCATCCATCTGCTGTAATTTGCAGAAGAATCGGTTGTATTAAGGTCGAGTACATTTCCACATTTCTGAATGAATATGGAAAGAAAACAAAACTTAATTCTAATCGAATCAGCCCAAATAATGTGGCTTATTTTAAGCTCTTGATCAGACTAAATTCATGTTTAAGAAAATTTGTGGGCAAGACTGAGATGCTGTGGTGTGTACCTGCAAATAACAGAGGATGTCACTTGTGTTTACCTTCACCAACAACTTGCATCAAGACCCACACGCATTGAGGCGATCATCAGTGTCCCATCCACGCATTTGATTCATTGGCGAGTAACAACATTCCGCGTGACGTTCACGTGTGAAAGGAACGTACACTGATGCACATCCCAGGCATTCCTCAGGCATTGACATGATTTGTGCATTTTTAAGATGTGGTGCTTCAAATTGGAATTTCACAGCACAACAGGTTTTTAATGTTTTGGTTTGAGAGTTGAGATGTTGGACGTCCTGTACTAAACCAATCCGACGTGTTTACCCAGACTTAAGTGGATGTGTACTGTGGCATAAATCCCTCACGGTGTATCACGGGAAAACGGTGATGTGACCTCGGCGGCTTTTGCTGAATCCTGAGTGATTCGGTCATGCGAAAACATGTCCCACTCATCATTGATTTGGTTTGGCTGATTGAGGTTTATTCAATGTTAAAATCTTATGTGGACAATGCAGCTTGATTGTGAGGTGGCCTCTTGGGGGAATCCCCGTTTAATACATCTCACCTTACGGACAGACTCTAGAGGTTTACATTGAGTCGGGCGATGGATCATTTAATCTCTACTTTTCACTGATGTGTTTTTGTGAACTTTCAATGTTTTGCAGTTTACATTTAAGACAAGGACTTTCACATAACAATATCTCCAAGAAGGGGTCAAAACAATTTTCCCAACCATGAAGTAATGGTCTGCGCCAAATGATATTGGCCACAGATGCTTATCGGCTTTCTCTGTTATATTCCGCGTGGTGTTGCACATTTCCCGCCACTCAGTGTGTGTTTCCTGATGCAGATGATAGAAGGCATATTCTTTCTTCTCTAACTTTTTGACTATAACCCCTATATGTAGAGACATTAAATGGAGGACAGTTGTGTGTGTGCTTTCATGACGCAGGCAATAAGGGCTGCACATTACATGTCATCTTGATCAATGATGAAAGTTGTGGTTTTGGAGCTTTTTATTACTAGGTGTAGCAGGAATGTTATTTTCCAATTACCCAACAAGCTGTCTGCATAATGGTTTATTTATATTTATACTTTTTAATAAAAAAAAATAATTGCAAACCTGTCGTTTCATCAATGCAGGTTCTTAGTCACCTGCAGAAGTTTCGCGGAAAGTTTTTGGGCCGCTGGACATGGGTTTTCTGACACTGTACTGGACGCCCAGGGCTCTGACACTGCTTCTGGAAGCGCAGAACGCGATATGCCGGTTTCCACCCCCTCGCATCACCATCCATCATCCACTTCGTTGGCTCGATCGGGCCTGTTTGCAAGCCCAATGTAACGAAGCTTGCGTCTGCATGCAGTCGGCGGTTGGCTGTCCAGGGAACACTTGTCCGCTCTGACGGGAGTTGCCAACTTTTTCCGAGTCTATGTGGATCTGGAAAATGGCACTCGTGTCCCCCCTTCGCGCATGGGATGCACTCAGTCCTGGAAACTATCCCCGTCTTTTAAGGTGCTGCACCTTAGTTAGTTTCACTTTACTTTTGTAAATGTGTTGTTGTTTCTTTGTTCTGTATAGCTTAATTGTTAACCCATGACTCTTGCTGATTAAATGCATTTAATAATTATATATTTGGTACTCCAACACAGTCCTTGTTGATTTTGCTTCCTGCTTTGTGCTGTACTCATTGTGCAGGGTTATGGGCAGCAAGGGATGCACAAGAGTTTCTTTGCGAACTGTTAGATCGTGTGCAGAGAGAGCTTGAGGCTGCTGGCGGCTTTGGGTAGTTCACGCAATGCTCAATGCCTCTGTCTCACCGCAACCCTGCTGGCAGGCACGTACTGCAGTTGTCAACACCAAATCTTCCAAGGGCAACTGCTAAGTCAGGTTAATCGGCGTGAGTGATGGAAGAGTAAATGGAGAAAAATCAGTGGAGTGCATGAGGGACAAGTAGCTTGTGTTGCCATGAACATGGAGGCTTTTGCCACTTCCATTAAGGTCTGAGGCACCAATTTCAAGAACTTTCTGAGCAGTTTAATGCCTCCCTACCACTTCGCTGGGACTGGCAAGCGGAATGACTCCCTCATGACTCAGTCGCAAAACATGGCTGGAGGTGGTTTTAACATTGCTGAGGTGATTAGCCTTTTTAAACACTGATAAGGTGATTTAACATTTGGGACATACCTGATTCAAAATAAACAAGGGTAAGCGGTTTATAGAGAGGGACAAGAAGGCTTCGAGAGCCCAATGGGAGGCATTGCGCAGTTGTAGCTTTTGGAAACCTGAGGCTTAAGATTAATTGGAGGAATTTTGG
>CM068964.1:105092385-105103908 GCA_035128595.1 Eptatretus atami | reverse complement strand
AAACAAACAAAAAAAAACAATAGGCTTCTTGCTTATGCCAAACTCTACCATGTGGTGAAGTTTCGTGAAGATCGCTTTAAAATTGTGACCTGTAGGCGATAAACAGACAAACAGACAGACAAGCCGGTAGGCGGCGATGGTCGCCGAGCATGGAAACTATAAGATATAGAGCAAAATGGATGTCATATAGCGGATAGGGAATCACCTTAAGATTATGCATATCAAATCTCATCCAGTTCCATCTACTGATAACTACTCAGTATCCATTTGAATGAAAAGTACCGAAAATGCGGTTTGAAATCGGAAATCCCCAAAGTTCGAGGGGTGCTGTGGGTGAACAAAGATCTAAATCGAAAATCCGGCTCGATCGTTTGTGCACAATGTATTCAGACAGAGATTAGTGTGAATTTTCATGACCATCTGACCATAACCCTAGGAGGAGTAGCATTTGGCGCGAAGGCAACTCCAGCTCTCGCATATTATCGATTTTTGCACTAATTGACCTTTGACCCCTGACCTAAGCGAAATCGGTCAATATGTCCTGAGGCAAAGTTGTAGTACTCATTGAGTACCATGAACATACAAAGTTTCATTCGTATCGATGCACTCACCTGGTCGCTAGGGCGTGAACGGTACCGATTTTGAAGGTTTTCCGGTTGTTGCTAGGGAACCAAAGCGTCCCTAGCAACCATCACAATTTCCAAAGCACTAGGTCATAAGATGTACCTACCACCCGAGTTTGGTCAAAATCGGCCCACGTTTACTACCAATTATGCTGATGACAAACGAACAAACATCCAAACAAACAGACAGAATTACTGACAATAAGGGTCACCTATTCGGCGACTCAACAGAAGAACAACCAGAGAGTTGGTGTCAAAGCCACCCAACTCCGCCTGTTTATACATTTATCGTTTTTAAAAGACTAGTCTAATCATATTTTTTTATAAAGCATTGCAGTTAAGTCTGATCCAAATATTTAAAGCAATATATGTATTTGTATATTGTAATCAGTAAAAAATAGTGTGGTAGATAAAAACATTAGAAAGGAAAAACTTTAACGTTGATGTGCGACAAAAAAGTTAAGTTCAAAACAGGTCAAAAATTTAAAACATTTGAAAAATTATTTTTTAATTTCAACTTCACGACATCAATAATATACCCCAAAGGAACCTCCATGCAAATATCAGCATCCTAGTACACATATTAATGAATGGCAAGCTTCTAAATAACTTGCACCAAAAACTTTAACGTTGATGTGCTAAACAAAAAAGTTAAGTTCAAAACAGGTCAAAATTTAAAACATTTGAAAATTATTTTTTAATTTCAACTTCACTACATCAATAATATACCCCCAAAGGAAACCTCCATGCCAAATATCAGAACCTAGTACACATATTAATGAATGGCAAGCTTCTAAATAACTTGCACTAAAAACTTTAACGTTGATGTGCTACAAAAAAGTTAAGTTCAAAACAGGTCAAAAATTTAAAACATTTGAAAATTATTTTTTAATTTCAACTTCACTACATCAATAATATACCCCAAAGGAACCTCCATGCCAAATATCAGCATCCTAGTACACATATTAATGAATAGCAAGCTTCTAAATAACTTGCACTAAAAACTTTAACGTTGATGTGCTACAAAAAAGTTAAGTTCAAAACAGGTCAAAAATTTAAAACATTTGAAAATTATTTTTTAATTTCAACTTCACTACATCAATAATATACCCAAAGGAACCTCCATGCCAAATATCAGCATCCGAGTACACATCTATATATTATTTCTGTTAACATCTGCGTGTAATTTGACGTATCTCCTCCAAAACTGGCGACGGATTGTCGCCACTTTCGCATGTGGGTGGTCTGTGGTCTAATGAACAGCATGGGCTATGTGAGATCGCGCCAGCGGACAGGTTTGGGAATTTTGGGCGATTTTCTAATTTTTACATTCGTTTGCATGGCGACGTGTGACGTCACGCGCTGAGAGGGTAATGCCACTCCGAGAAACAGCATCTGCAATGTAAAACCCTCTTCTAGACATGCTGACAACCTCAGAAGGTGAATTTGACACAAAAAATGTCACAAGAAACATTGTATTTAAAGTAAAGATTTAAAAATAATATATATTATTTCTGTTAACGTCTGCGCGTAATTTGATGTTTCTCATCCGAAACCGCTGGCAGGAATGTGCTCATTTTCCATATACTGGGGTTTCTTAATGTGACGAAGACGATGCATTAAATTTCTAAGCTGGAATTGGATGACAACGTGGCTTCAACAAGATTTTCAACCCATCGACGGCCGCATTTATTCCCGTTCGTCGCATCGCTGAACTGATGTCCGGTAAGTGCTGCCAAAAAATATGAACTCGAGTAAGGGAGTACTCATTGCATCAAACACTGAACATAAACACAACTGATAATAAATAGTATAGCTCAGAACATCAGCAATGGTTGTCATGTTTTAAAAATCAGCGTGGAAGGAGGGGAGCGATGAGCGCCAGAGCTCTGCCAACATGATTTACCCCGATTGGCTCTTTCCCGGACTGAACACGCCGTCTTAGACTGTCAATTTGTGTCTGAAATCCAACGTACATATTAAAAAAACCCGAAAATAAGTTGCAATAGGCCTACGTCCAGATAACATCAAAGGCTATAATCTGAAGGTGGGGGAACCAGGGAAGGTATGAAGTCATCCTTTCATTGCCGGATTCTCTTCTTTTCTTTGTTCTTCGAAAGCGCGGTGTCCGACAATAGATTCTGTACCTTGAATGCGTGCGTGCGTGTTAACTGTTCAATTAAAGAGGTGTTCGATTGTCGGATGCACCCAAACAACTGCAGTTCATTACATTAATTGTCAATATCAACCGCCATTGCTACATGTGTTGTGTCTTGCGTGTGTGGTCTTCTCAAATTAAAGCGTCCAAGCGTGTTCGATCGTCGGATGTGCGCCAAAAAGTGCCTTCATTGAAATTTGCATTCTGATTCTCGGTCACCCTCCACTGCTCCTGTTCAGTCTAGCGCTAGGCCTATATCATGTTAAACTTGCCCCATCAGACGCCAACCTTCCAGTCACACTGCAGAGGATGCAATTTCCAGTCAGACTCGCATACTCGATGACCGTAACAAATCCCAGGGCCAACATTTGACAAACTCGGAATATACCTCCCAGCCCTGTGTTCTCCATGGCCAACTATATGTTGCATTTTCAGGTGCAAGAGGTTACTCCTATATATCTATCAAAGTGGCAATATTCCTCACAAGGACTATTCAGCAACAAGACACTCACCCAAAATGTTATCTACAGGGAGGTCCTTTAGAAAACTAAGGACAGGTAACCATAGTGCATCACATCCCTAATGACACCCTCCGCCAGCTTCCATAACATCAACTATTATGCCTCATCGATCCACTTTTGCCACCCATTCAACTCCGTGCGGAGCATGGGTATATGCTAGTATTAAATGAATGGCAAGCTTCTAAATAACTTGCACCAAAAACTTTAACATTTTCACGCTCACGCTGACGCTGACGCTCACGTTGACGCTGACACTCACGCCAGGGGTATCGCTATAGCTCTCTGTTCTTCGAACAGGCGAGCTAAAAACGACTAATCAATATACTTGAAAATCTCCCATTTTGCAAGTAATGAGCAAACGACCATTTAAAAAGAGATAGCCTTTTGGATCATTATAGCTAATCACGAACTGATAAATGTCCTGAACGAAATTAAAAAAAAAACGGTACAATTGAGATATCTACTTGATAATCAGTAACACGTGATACGCATGCAAGAATGAACAAAACGCATATTGAGTAAAGCAAAATTATACACAATCAATTTCCCAAACATTCAAATAATTACGATGCTATGTTCAATTTTTCTAATCCATTCATTTGGTATCCTTCGCGAAGAATAGGCGAGCAATCGTCGGCACTCTGGACAATCCAAATTCCTGCCCTGACTTCGTGAGTCAGAGTGGAGACCCGACTCCTGAGTGGAGTGGACCCCGATTCCTGAGTCGGAGTGGAACCCGACTTCCTGAGTCGGAGTGGAACCCCGACTTCCTGAGTCGGAGTGGAAACCCCGACTTCCTGAGTCGGAGTGGAAACCCCGACTTCCTGGTCGGGTGACGTGGAGTCCGACTTCCTGAGTGGGAGTGAAACCCCGACTTCCTGAGTCGGAGTGAAAACCCCGACTTCCTGAGTCGGATGAAACCCCGACTCCTGAGTCGGAGTGAAAACCGTTCCTGAGTCGGAGTGAAACCCCGACTTCCTGAGTGGTGTGGAAACCCGACTTCTGAGTCGGAGTGAAAACCCCGACTTCCTGAGTCGGTGTGGAAACCGGACTTCCTGAGTCGTGTGGAAACCCATTCCTGAGTCGGTGTGGAACCCGGACTTCTGAGTCGGTGTGGAAACCCGGCTTCTGAGTCGGTGTGGAAACCCGACTTCCTGAGTCTGTGGAACACCGGACTTCTGAGTCGGAGTGGAACCCCGACTTCCTGAGTCCGGATGTGGAAACCCGACTTCCTGAGTCGGGTGGAAACCCCGACTTCCTGAGTCGGTGGAAACCCCGACTTCCTGAGTCGGTGTGGAAACCCCGACTTCCTGAGTCGGTGTGGGAAACCCGACTTCCTGAGTCGGTGTGAACCCCGACTTCCTGAGTCGTGTGGAAACCCGACTTCCTGAGTCGGTGTGGAAACCGACTTCCTGAGTCGGTGTGGAAACCCGACTTCCTGAGTCGGTGTGGAAACCCCGACTTCCTGAGTCGGTGTGAAACCCCGGACTTCCTGAGTCGGTGTGGAAACCCGACTTCCTGAGTCGGTGTGGAAACCCGACTTCCTGAGTCGGTGTGGAAACCCGACTTCCTGAGTCGGTGTGGAAACCCCGACTTCTGAGTCGTGTGGAACCAGCGACTTCCTGAGTCGGTAGTGGAGAACCCGACTTCCTGAGTCGGTGTGGAGAGAACCCGACTTCCTGAGTCGGAGTGGAGACCCCGACTTCCTGAGTCGGAGTGGAGACCCGACTTCCTGAGTCGGAGTGGAGACCCCGACTTCCTGGGTCGGGAGTGGAACCAGCGACTTCCTGGAGTCGGAGTGGAGACCCCGACTCCTGAGTCGGAGTGGAACCCCGACTTTCCTGAGTCGGAGTGAGACGCCGACTTCCTGGTCGGAGTGGAGACCCCGACTTCCCTGGTCGGAGTGGAGACCCCGACTTCCTGGTCGGTGACCCCGACTTCCTGTCGGAGTGAGACCCGATTCCTGGTCGGAGTGGAGACCCCGACTTCCTGGGTCGAGTGGAGATCCCCGATTCCTGGGTCAGTTTGGAGTACGCGACTTCTTGGTGGAGTGGAGGACCCCGAATCCCTGGAGTTTCGGAGTGGAGACCCCAACTTGCGCGGGTCGAGTGGAGACCGCCGACTTCCCTGGGTCGAGCAGGTGGAGGACCTCCGGACTTCACTGTGGTCGGTCAGTGGAGACCCACTTCGACTTCCTGGGTCGGAGTGGGACGACCCGACTTCCTGCGGTCGGATGTGGAGGGACCCCGACTTCGTCGGCCTGGGTCGGTAGTGGAGACCCCGACTTCCTGGGTCGGAGTGGAGACCCCGACTTCCTGGGGCGGAGTGGAGAACCCCGACTTCCTGGGTCGGAGTGGAGACCCCGACTTCCTGGTCGGAGTGGAGACCCGACTTCCTGGGTCGGAGTGGAGACCCGGACTTCCTGGGTCGAGTGGAGACCCGCGACTTCCTGGGTCGGAGTGGAGACCCCGACTTCCTGGGTCGGAGTGGAGACCCCGGACTTTCCTGAGCTCGGAGTGGAGACCCGACTTCCTGGTCGGAGTGGAGACCCGACTTCTGGGTCGGAGTGGAGACCCCGACTTCCTGGGTCGGAGTGGAGACCCCGACTCCTGAGTCGGAGTGGAGACCCACGATCCTTCCGTGGAGTTCGGAGTGGAGACCCCGACTTCCTGAGTCGGAGTGGAGACCCGACTTCCTGAGTCGGAGTGAGACCCCGACTTCCTGAGTCGGAGTGGAGACCCCGACTTCCTGAGTCGGAGTGGAGACCCGCGACTTCCTGAGTCGGGTGGAGACCCGATTCCTGAGTCGGGTGGAGACCCCGACTTCCTGAGTCGGGTGGAGACCCCGACTTCCTGAGTCGGAGTGGAACCCCGACTTCCTGAGTCGGAGTGGAAACCCCGACTTCCTGAGTCGGAGTGGAACCCCGATTCCTGAGTCGGAGTGGAAACCCCGACTTCCTGAGTCGGAGTGAAACCCCGACTTCCTGGTCGGAGTGGAAACCCCGACTTCCTGAGTCGGAGTGGAAACCCCGACTTCCTGAGTCGGAGTGAAACCCGACTTACCTGAGTCGGTGTGGAAACCCCGACTTCCTGAGTCGGAGTGGAAACCCCGACTTCCTGAGTCGGTGTGGAAACCCGACTTCCTGAGTCGGGTGGAAACCCCGACTTCCTGAGTCGGAGGGGTGAAACCCGCGACTTCCTGATCGGGTGGACACCCCGACTTCCTGAGTCGGATGGAGACCCCGACTTCCTGAGTCGGAGTGGAGACCCCGACTTCTGAGTCGGAGTGGAGACCCGACTTCCTGGTCGGAGTGGGACCCCGACTTCCTGGTCGGAGTGGAGACCCCGACTTCCTGGTCGGAGTGGAGACCCCGACTTCCTGAGTCGGAGTGGAGACCCCGACTTCCTGAGGTCGGGTGGAGACCCCGACTTCCCTGAGTCCGGAGTGGAGACCCCGACTTCCTGAGTCGGAGTGGAGACCCCGACTTCCTGGGTCGGAGTGGAGACGCCCGACTTGCCTGAGTCGGAGTGGAGAACGCGCGACTTCCTGGTCGGAGTGGAGACCCCGACTTCCTGAGGTCGGAAGTGAACCCCTTCGCAGTGGAACCCCGACTTCCTGAGTCGGAGTGGAACCCCGACTTCCTGAGTCGGAGTGGCGACCCCGACTTCCTGAGTCGGAGTGGAGACCCCGACTTCCTGAGTCGGAGGGAACCCCGACTTCCTGAGTCGGAGTGGACCCCGACTTCCTTGAGTCGGAGGGAGACCCCGACTCCTGAGTCGGATGAACCGATTCCTGAGTCGGAGTGGAGACCCCGACTTCCTGAGTCGGAGTGGAGACCCCGACTTCCTGAGTCGGCAGTGGAGACCCCGACTTCCTGAGTAGGAGTGGAGACCCCGACTTCCTGAGTCGGAGTGGAGAGCCCGACTTCCTGAGTCGGAGTGGAGACGCCCGACTTCCTGTCGGAGTGGAGAGCCCGACTTCCTGAAGTCGGAGTGGAGAGCCGACTTCCTGAGTCGGAGTGGAGACCCCGACTTCTTGAGTCGGAGTGGAAACCGTCCAGATTGTAACCTTAGCCAAAGAAACTGCTTCGCATTACCAACGCTCTGTGTGGAGAACATGTTTCATGATCTGATTCCTTCCTGTGGAGCTCGTTTGCCAATTTTCACACACTTTGCCTGCATAAATGTGGGTGGGACATGTAGTATATTTTTGGAGGTGTCGATATATTTGGGGGTGTGTGGGGTGTAGATATATTTTTCAAACCACCTTCATAACTCAGCGGTGGTAATGGTCAGAGCATCCGCTCTGAGTCTATGAGGTTGGTGGATAAAACCCTGGCCGACGCCGAGTCATACCAAAGACTTTCAAATGGTCTTATGGTAATAAAGTGTCTAAAGGCGTCTTCGGAGTTTCAAAGGGTTTTATGGTCCAATGGCTCTAAAGGGTTTTATGGGTCTTAAGAGTTTTCGGGTCTTCATTATGAGTCTTAATGGGTCTTGGGTTGTAAAGGGTCTCAAGGATTTTAGGGGTCTTAAAGGTCTTGGGGTCTTCGGGTGTAATGTAATTGGTAACACATACTCACGTTCTGTGCGGAAAAGAAAGAACAGACAGACAGATCTAGCCAAACAAACAGACCCAAATGCAATACCCTCTCCTCTGGTGAGGGTACAAAACAAACACAAGACTTTTTCCTTTTAATTTATTCCAAAACAGCGTGATTTTTACAAAACAGCGAAGGTGGTGAGATAAAAAAAATTACGTACTCTGCGGTAAATATAACCACAAGACTGAGCTCAGGATGACAATGATGCTGTTGGAGGAGGGCAGGGAGGGGAGACCCCGACTTCTCTGGTGGAGTGACCCGACTTACTGGGTCGGAGTGGAGACCCCGACTTACTTGTCGGAGTGGAACCCTCGGAGTGGAGACTTCCCTGCGATCGGATTCTGGGTCGGAGTGGAGACCCGACTTCCTGCGGTCGGAGTGGAGACCCCGACTTCCTGGGTCGGAGTGGAGACCCCGACTTCCTGGGTCGAGTGGAGACCCGCATTCCTGGGTCGGAGTGGAGACCCCGACTTCCTGGGTCGGAGTGGAGACCCCGACTTCCTGGGTGCGAGTGGAGACCCGACTTCCTGGGTCGGAGTGGAGACCCCGACTTCCTGTGTCGGAGTGGGAGACCCCCGACTTCTGGTCCGGAGTGGAGACCCCGACTTCCTGAGTCGAGTGAGACCCGACTTCCTGAGTCGGAGTGGAGACGCCCGACTTCCTGGTCGGAGTGGAGACCGCCGCTCCTGATCGGAGTGAGACCCGACTTCCTGAGTCGGAGTGGAGACCCCGCTTTCCTGAGTCGGAGTGGAGACCCCGACTTCCTGAGTCGGAGTGGAGACCCCGACTTCCTGAGTCGGAGTGGAGACCCCGACTTTTCCTGAGTCGGAGTGGAGACCCCGACTTCCTGAGTCGGAGTTGGAGAACCCCGACTTCCTGAGTCGGAGTGGAGACCCCGACTTCCTGAGTCGGAGTGGAGACCCCGACTTCCTGAGTCGGAGTGGAAACTCCGACTTCTGAGGTACAGTCCGATAGAGGTACAGCAATAGAGATTGGTAGACATGAGGTATGGAGACAGTTTTTTGGGTGATGAGATTATTAAATATTAAATCTGCGGGTAGCAGTGGTTGAACTGGAGCATCGGCTCCAGTTCAACTGGGGGCCTCGTGGAAACGTTGCTAAATTGCAATGATTTATCCTGTAACACCAGTCCACTCAAAGGTACTTTTTCTGTGTTTGGTCCTCGATCCAAAAACATTAAGGGCTTTTTCCATCCCTTCAAATGAGGAATCACGGACTAGAATGAGACTTTGGCGCTTTGCGAAGTGCGTGGTGAAATAGTTTGCACAGATATTTGACTCCTTTCACGGATACACCCGCACAGTCGATTTCAATTATCCCGTAATGGCGGCGCAAGTGCCACACTGTAACCTCGCGCCAATCCTAACAGCTCGATTTGTTTCCCACAATGAATAACTTTTCTCTGCCTATTGCACAGCTAATTTTGTCCATCGTTTTACATTTGGCTTATTAAAAACAGTGTGCAAGAAGCAACAAAAGGCTCGTAATGGGAGTAATCGTATTTGCAGGCGCAAACGATGCTCATCTCAGCTCAAAAACCGAAATTGCCGAAATGAAATATCCGGCGATAACTTAAATCGGAACCGAATTAGGTTACCGGCGATGATCAAAAACAAAGCAATATTCAACCGCGTGATATTTGAGGGTTGATTGAACATAAAAATATTACATGTATATTGTTTACATTCTGTAAAACCACATTGACTCCAAAGGGAATGGCAACACAAAACAGCAATCCCAAGGGCAGTTATTTCAACAGTATGGTGTCTTAGTCCATTCCAATAGGTCTGAGTGGGTAAAAGGGAAAGATGCATTGGCGTGCGGTACTCTTGTAGTTGGTCTTATTATCTTAACCTTTGCTTTTTCTTTGTTACAGCCTCTTTCTTTTACATAAAACAAGCAATTTTTTTTTGGTCAAAAGGTCAACTTAGGCCAAATGTCAACAACTTTGGTGAGATTTCTAAAATCCTCAATTTTCATCCAATTGACTCGAAATTTGAAGAGGATTTATATTTCAGGTTACTGAATTCAACCACCAATTATTGATGAGGTCAACATCGGCCGAATTTCTAAAATTGGCAATTTTCATCCGATTGACTTGAGATTTGAAGAGGATTTGCATATTTGGTCATTGAATTCAACCAGCCAATTGTTTTTGAGGTCAAATTTGTTTTATGGATTTTGCAAGTGCTGTGCTCTGCACGACGTCATCGTCTTGTTTATTTATACGTCGTTTGCTCATTTATTCATCCGTGCATTCTTGCAATCACTCACTATTCTAGAATTCCGCACATTTACAGGAGTGCAGTTTCAGAAACTGTGTTCGTTCTGTATGAGTGCCGGAGAGATCATAATCTCATGTGATCAACATGTGCTGTTTCACAGGTTGCATCCCCATCATGGACAGGCCCACCAGAATGTAGACAGGACGAGTGAAGCGCCACATTGGGTTAGCAAGCAGCGAGGCTGTGCCTACATTCACTGAGCTGCTCTGAGCTTTAAAAAAAAAAAATTCATTTCCTACTGATGCCAATCAAGCACCTAACATTGTGGCAGGTATTAATTGGCAATGTTTGCACATACACCTCTAATAATACTGCAATCAAATATATAACAATACGTTGCATCATTGAATTGTCTGGTGAAAATACATTGTTGGCCTTGAGATTATACATACAGAGTGTGACTTTGGTTTTAAAGTTATTAACAAAACTACATCATACGTCAGACAGTTCGACTCCGATTAACACTCTATTGGTTAAGAACCTCAGTATATTATTAAGTTGTTCAGTCCCACAAACTTATTTACTACTTGAATAAATTGTCTTTTAAAAAAATTCTGTATTTCATTTATTACCTCCACCACTAAAGGTGGAAGGAGGTTATGTTTTCACCTGTTTAAGATTTCGTAAGTATATTGATGACTTCCGTCATCTGTTTGTGTGTGTGTTTGTGTGTGTGTTTGTGTGTGCTGTTTGTAGGCACGATAACTCGAGAACGGAAGAAGCTACCAATGTCAAATTGCACCACGTGATTCAGGAGGGCGATGGCTAGCACTGATTAGATTTTGGTCAAAATCGGTCAAAGGTCAAGGTCACAGTGAGGTCAAACATTCGATTTTTGATGGTTTGGTACAGAATCATCGTAGAAACTTCTGGTTTGCGTCGCTACCTTCTCTAGAGACAGCTTTTATGAGGACATGGTCAGAGGTCAAGTTGACGATTTCGTAAGTACCAGTCTACGACTGCTTGTTTGTGTGTTTGTTTGTGTACAGGATATCTCAAAAAGTTGTGGACTGATTTGGATGTAAATTTGTGGACAGGTTCATTTGCCAAAAAAACATGTGGACAAAAAAATTTGCCAAGAACTGTGTGACAAGGACGAACCGATTAGATTTTGGTGAAGATCCGGATTCGGATCTGACTACTAGAATATTTTAAGTGATTCTTCATCATTGAGTGATAGGGCCAAAAACTATACATAGCACGATATCTCAAAAAGTTGTGGACGGATTCGTATGAAACTTGGTGGACAGGTTGGGTGTGTGACAAGGAAGAGTTGATTCAATTTTGGTGAAGATCCGAATCCGGATCTGGA
>CM068964.1:105052335-105069686 GCA_035128595.1 Eptatretus atami | reverse complement strand
GGTAGAGCATGTGGGTGGCAAGCCTGACTGTGACAACTCGGCTATTTATCATTGAAGAATGCTGATTTTGTTGGCGGATGAAAGTGTATCTAGTCCACAACAATTGTAGAACATTCACTTCATGTATACTCAGGTATATGCCCCCATGAGACTCCTCCCCCACACCTACCCCGATGGGGGAATGTTCCCATGATCCCCAGTCTGGCAAAATCTGTCAAGAAACCCTATGTGTGACACATGAAATAATATCTATTTTTCAAGAGAAATTCATTGATGCATGCATGATGCATATCAGTGACTTCAAACATGACCTTCACCATGGTCAGCATGACTTAGGGTATATAAAAGGGGAGGTTAGGTGCACCATTTTTTCATTTATATTTTTATAGCACTCATGGTGAAACCAATGCAGCGTCTGGCCTGTGACGGTAAGCTTTTTGGTAAGCTCTTTGTCATGTTGCACAATAGGGAAGGCAATCTGGCGATGTTCTTTGAACATGAATCAGTACTCACACCACCATCAATGAAGCCTACTTCTGACAAGGCAGCTCTTCTGCACATTGTTCTCCAAGAGGTAAATATGAACAAAGATGACACTGAGGCCGAACATCCAATTCCTCTGATGTCCTATGGAGCTATTGTCATTGATGGAGGACTTCTTGTGCACTCACCGATTCCAAAGCCAACATTTTTTCTTTTTTTTTGAATACCAAGTCGAGGATTGGGAAAGAGCTAATACACAGAAACATACAACAAGGCAGGAGACAAGAGGGGTGGGAGAGGGAAGCATAAAATAGTGGGGAATAAAGACAATAGGATATCTGTGGAAGGGAGAGGGTACATGGGGTAAACAAGATGGTACTACAGGGACTTTGAGGAAGGAAAACAGGAAATTTGAAGGAGGTGGGATTGGGGTGGATTAACGGGGATAGTAAAGATCAAGATTTTGGATGGGGGAAGATATGAGATGATGGTAAACAGCTGTTTTGAAGACCTGGAGGGAGGAGTGGGATTGAAAAGAATGTGGGAATTTGTTCCAGGAGCAGGGAAAAAGGGTAATGAAAGTGAAAGTGAGCAAATCCAAAACCAAAGTCCATTGGGTCCATACTCTGTGCAGAGAATTGGTGATGCCAAAGCAGTCTCCTGGGCTATTAGGCGCAATCTTGGATGGATTACCACTCCAATGCAGGATACTCAAATGGCTCAATCATCCCAGGAAGCTGGTACTCATTTTGCCAACCTCAGGATGACAGGCTGAGTCAACCCCACCTGGTATTAATTCAAAAGCCAAGCACAATTTTAACTCAAGAAACTCGGACCCCAAGTCCACCACCCTAACTATTAAGCCAACACCAGGCATGAAGGTGAGCAGTGATTCTTGATTTTGTCAGTTTCACCAGAAGGGGTTTCTTGGCAGACCTTCAGCACCCTGAAGAAATATAGGGGGGACAGATCACAGACAGAGCAGGGGGCGCAAGGCTGGAGAGGAGACAGTAGAAGACAGAAAGACCACCGACCTGCTTCCGGTGAGAGACCCAAAGATTCAGCTTCATCGTGGGAGAAACCAATGAGCCTAAAAGCCTTGGTTTCCACAGCGTGAAGCCGAGCTAAGTGTGAGGCAGAATTTGCACCACATTTGATGACTTCTTTTTTACCACTGTTCTATCCATATGAGATCTCAACTGCATAGCTGCGATCAGCTCCACATTGTTTGGGATCGGTATTTTTTACACGGTATCCAAGCTGAAACTAGATCAGAGACTACTCACAAATGTGCACTGGGTGCCAAACATGTCCCACATGGTCCTCATCTCTGGAAACAATTCCTCTCCGATTCAAGTAATAAGGAAGAACTGTTTGAGTACCTCTCTCTGGAAGCAAATAAGGCTGGACACCATGATGACAAACATCTTCTGGTGACCTTAAAGGATAGCGTTCATGTTAGTCCTGCCGACATCGTGATCAACACCTGCAATCATGAGAAAGCCGATATGTATATCGTCTTACATCTTATGGCTGCTGCTAGGACATGCCAATCTCTTCTAATCCGGACTGGTGACACAGATGTCCTGGTTATCGCCATTGCTCAGTGGCTACTATTGACCGAATCTACTTTGGTGTTGAACTCTGGGTGGCCTTCAAAAGAGGCAAGGACATCTCATTCCTGAATGTGAATGCTGTCAACCACTCTTGGACCACAATGAACCAGAGCTCTTGCCTTCTTTCATGCCATCTCAGGCTGTGATTCCACCAGGAGCCGAAAAATGAAGGGGAAACGGATGTGGTGGAATGCCTAGCAAAGGATTCCTGAAGCCACCGAAGCTCTTCAGAGTGCCACAGATCAGCCATTTGCAGAAACCAGCGAAGAACACCAAACTGTCCTGGAATGGAATTGTTTGTAGCATGTATCACCCAACAGCAAAAAAAATGGCAGTTCCATAGACGACCTTCGGTGCTCCCTCTTCTTCCAGAAGAGCTGCGATCCAGAGCGGGTTCCACACACAGGATGTGTAGCGGCTTCACGTTCGAATGGCATCGTACCAAGCTGCTCTGGAGGCCACAAGTCATCAGCCCGTCATGGATCAGGATCCTCTCCAGTTTGGATACAAGGAGAGTGAGGGTGATGAACTATTGCCCATCTTGACCATGAGCAGGATGGCTGGGGATGTCTTTGAGGTACGGTAGATGTGACCCACAGTTGCCAAGGGAGATGTCCATCAGATAAGGGTGGGAAGTGCTCTTGCTGCCGGGCCCAGCTCAAGCGTACAAGACGCTGCAACTGCATTTGTTCTTCAGTCTCCACCTAGCAGTGCAGGGGGATGAGAATTGGCACACATAACTAAATCTGCTTCTCATAACCCAAATATTGCTTTTCACAGTGTGTGTCAGACACCAGGTTTTTAACCCCACTATCCTTGAAGAGACCTGGGAAGAAGGGATGATTTGACAGGGTGTTAGATTTTTTTTAAATGGCGAGAGAGGTGATGATAGATCTGTACTTGGGTTTTGTTATCATGTATAAGTGATAAGGATCGCTTTTTATGCAATACAGTTGCAAGTACAAGTGTAAATATTTCTTTCATTTGAGAACCAATTTGCAAACTCTGTTAAATTTTAACCTTATTTGCTTTTGGTTTATCTGAATCCCTTTTCATATTAAAACCGTACATGCTCCTCTCAATTGTTTTCTTGTCGTTTTCCCACCTCCCAAACTTTTCTCCTTTGCTCATTTTAAAAGGAAAGAGACACAACACAAATTCGAAGCCTTTGCTGCTGACCGAAGCAAAAAAACAGCTGTTGGTGTGCAGGCTGCCACAAGTCCTGCGGCTGCATCTCAAGCGATTTCGGTAAGGCTCTTGTTACAGGTAGATGGGCTCATGTTACAGGTAGAGGAAAGTGCTGGTATGAGCGTCATGGGATGTTTACCACAGAGGTGGACTTGTTGCTTACTTGAGTGAGAAAACGTCTCGTGTGTTTCCTGTGACATTTTCAGGAAATGCTTTAATACATAAATACTGCAGTGGAACCCGTACGGAGTCGCTTGTCGATGAACAATCACAAAACCTCACTCGCTCTCACGAGATATGTTTTTCCTTCCGCACACTCTCCGATCTACCTGAATGCCTGATTGCCAACCAAACTTATTTCACTCAACAAATCTATTCATGTCAATCATAGCATCACATCGATTGGCTGCATTATCAAAGGTTAAAATGATTTCTGTTGTATTGTAGACAGTGGCAGGAGATGAAATAACCTGAGGGGTTAAAACCCACACACTGCTTTGTGGGCTTAGCAAAAGACCATTACACCGATTCATAATACACACAGGTTCAATTGTTTTGTTCTTTGTAACCCTTACAGTGACCGCGAGTTGTGCACCTTGGTTGTCTCTTATTTATTTATTTTAATATACAATGTCAAGGCTCGTATGAGAGCTAACACACAGAATGTATAAGAAGAGGGACGGGAGAGGGAAGCACAAAACAGAAGGGAATGGAATCATGAGATCTGGGGAAGGAAGAGGGATGGGCTTGGGGCATGGTGTAACAAGATGACACCACAGGACTTTCTGGACCTGCACGACAGGAAATTTCTGGAAGGAAAGGAGGAATTTGAAGGAGGTGGATTTGGGTGGATTAACAGGGATAGAATTTTTTTTTGTTTTGGATGGGGGAAGATAAGAAATGGTGATGAACAGCTGTTTGAAGACCTGAGGGAAGTGGGATTGAAGAGTACCGAGTTTATTCCAAGGGGAAAAAAAGAGGAACGAAAGAAATGAAGGTGATCAGTGGTTCTTGATTTGGTAGTTTTACAGAAGGGGGTTGCTGGCGACAGGAGCCCCTGCAGAAATATGGGGGAGGGGGGTGGGGGCAGATCGCAGTCAGAGCGGGGGGAGGTGGCCCGGAAAAGAGACGTAGAAGACAGAGACCACCGACCTGCCTGTGGGTGAGGGAGTGAGAGACCGAAAGACTCAGCCTCATCGCGGGAGATACCAATGATCCTAAATGCCTGAGTTTCCACAGCGTGAAGCCGAGAAAGGTGAGAGGCAGGAGCACCAGCCCATAGGGGAGTGCAGTACTCCATCAGGCTGCGGATGAAAGCTTTGTGTGATCAAGAGCTCAGGTGCGCGAAGGAAGGACTTTGCATGACGGAGGATTTCCAGTTGACGACTGGCTTTGGAGACCAGGTTGGAAATGTGGCTTTCCCAGGAAAGATCATGGCAGATAGTGAGACCCACGATTAGATCTGTGCACTTGCTACAGGTTACTATTAAAACCTGTACTAAAACCTGTTCCAATGGTCGGTGTTGTCGGCGACTTAAACCGTCTTCCCCCACCAAGTTCTTGGTGAAGGGAGAGGTGTATGACATGGCACACCCAGCAGGATGAGAAAAAAAAAAAACCTGTCAAAGCGGCAGAGGAGCTCCTTGTGAGCCAACGGCCATCCAGTATCTGTCGGCCAACTGTGGTTCTGTGAAATCCTCCTGCAGTTGGGTTACTTTTTGGGGCAAAGGCCTTCGGACCCCAATCTTGATGAGGAGGAAACCATGAGGTAACTTTCCCGCGTCAGATTGCGGTAGTGTGTGTCGGGTGGGTTGGTTGCTGAGTGTCGTCCACCAGCGACGCGGTCTCCTTGGATGTAACCTTTGTGGGTGCCTGGAATGTCCTATCCCTAAGAGAGGGATGATCACCTGTCTCTGTTATCATCTGAGCTCAAGCTTTGGACATCGATTGCAGCCACTCTGAGGTTCGTGAGACCGGAATTGTAGCGAGATCATGGCGGTTACACCTACCTATTGGTCTGGTCACTTGATGTTACCATGCCCAGGAGTTTTTGTAGCTGGCTCCAATAAGCTCACTCAAAGAATAATTGAATTGGGGTCCCAGTCAACGAGCGTATAAATTTGAGATAAACGATTCGTCACTCTTTGGTCAGTTCCCTGGTCTCTGTACAATGTGTCCGACTGGGCGAGTGATCTCACCGTGGAAGGACGCATTCGATCGCCACGCTCATGTCGGTGCTTGATTCAGAGCCCCAGGGCCGAGATACTCTTCTCGTCTTGGGGGGATTTCTATGGCATTCACTGGAAAACGGATAGGTCAGGTTATGAGACGTGTGTTGTCCCCATAGGGCTGAGAAACTGTAAAACAGCAATAGGCACTAGTCCTTGACTTGTTAAAGAAGTCATGACTAGCTGGCTGGTTCATGATTTCAAGCGCCCACAGCGCTCATCGCTGGATTTCGTATTCCAAGCTGCGGGTGTGGCAAAGGAGATTGACTCCCCATTGCTCGTTGATGCGCGCTGGAGAATGATCCAGAACTGCAGGGTCTACCGGATGCATGACAGTTCCTCAATATTGACACCGGCTTGTTGTACAATTCTTAAGTTGCACTTAAGCTCCAGCGAGAATGGGCTACTCGACGGCCTACGCGTTGCTGGATGTTGGCAAGCGTCAAGGTGAGGGGGTAGCGAGGATTTACGAACAGCTGAATGGAGATTTGCGGGGGGTGGAGGTGTCTGGTGCTTTGGGGATCCTGAAGAGTTGTGGAGTGCCTTCAGACCACCGTCCTTGATGTTGCTGGTGAGTCTTGAACACACCGTAGGGCGAAGAGAATTTTGTCTCAAGGGACACTGGATTACCATTGACAGAGTCGCAGGGCCAGCAATGGCAGGAGGCAGAGCTATGTTTAGAGGGAGCTAGGGGTTAAAAACTGTTACGTGCGCTAAGGGTGGACAAGGAAGGTCTATGTGCGAGGATCTGGGAGGGTAGAGCGTCACCTGTGCGTGTAAGTGATTCTCATCCTGCTTACAGGGGAATTCACGCATTGCTTTCCTCCAAGCCCTCCCTCAGTGTACTGCATGTAGAGCAGAGGGTGGTTGGCTCTTGACAGAGGGGTCCGAAGTGAAGGCCGCTGGGCCGGTATTTTGAGCGGTTATGTACAGGCTGATCCACCAGCTGTCGAATTGGATTGTCAAGGGTGTTATCATCCCATTGCTGACCCTCCAAATTCAACTTGTGGTCCACCTTCATTTTGTGGACAACATCAGGCTGTGAGTGAACCAGGTTGAAAATGGGTGAAGCTCCTGGATCCTGTGATCCATGCTGAACTTCTCAGGCTGGTGAAAATACTGTACTTCGTGTCATTGCATTGTAGTTCTTTGCTCTGCCTGGAACGCAGGCATCATTCCCAACTGACTGGAAAGAGAGGTCTTGTTCCCGTCCCATCTCTGAAAAGGGAAGGGTGCATTGCCCAAGATTGCAACAACTTACCGAGCGGTGACGCTGCTCTCATTGCCGGGCCAAGATCCTCTTGTCGATAATCCTGATAGGCGTTGGCCCACCATCCCTGCTGAACGCCCCACCAGCCATCCAGAAGCAGTCAGGCTTTCACACCAAAGAGACTCAACGATTGACCGCACTCCTTGCTCTTGGGGTCCTCCACCGGAACGCAGCACGCCCGTTCTGGCAGGGGCTGCTTGCAGCGCCTACGCTTGATCTATTTAAAGTATTTGATTCAGTGAATCCGGGATGCCCTCGAGGATTCTTGCCTCTTCGTGGCCGGCTGCCACCGAAACTGATCCAATTTTAATGGCTAACTCACTTCTGGTACTGAGAGTGCTGTCTGAGATGTGTAATACCATCCTCTGACTTATTTCAGCTGTTACTGCGGAATCGTCACGCGCGTGTGTACTCGCCCCCCACACCTTTTCAGCACTTGTCTGGAACTGGATTCTGGGGAGGCTGTCGGACGAGATCAAGCTGCGGCTGCACCGTTTGGAATGCAGTCTCTCGACCTGATTTCGCAGATGATGCAGTCATCTTGCAGAGACACTCTGGACGGTCCTTTGAGGCTGCCTTTGAGTGGCTGAATGATGGAGTCGGAGCCATGGGATTACGGGTTTCCTTGGTCAAAACTCCAATTGATGCCAGGGCTGGTCAATGAATATTGGATGCTCTGTCCTGTCTGTACCTGTTTGTGGCAGAAATTGAGGTCAAGAGAGTCAACTTACCTTGCATGATACTTCATGTCTCTGCGGCTGTGGCCAAGAGGTCAACCATACATCTCGGTCGGGAGTTCCTGTGGGAGTCATGGATTCACTGGATCCACAGGGTGTGGCGCTTCCGGTACCTGGTGCGGAGGACGAAGTCCGAGTCTTCAGGTCCTTGGTGCTTCCAGTCTTGCTATATGGATGTGAGACTTGGACTCTGACCAGGATCTGAGACGGAGACTTAATTCCTTTGGTACCAGGTCTTTTCGGATAATCCTTGGCTATCGCTGGTCATAATTGTGTCCAACGAGCGGTTACTGAGAGAGACTCAAATGAGATTTTTACCTGCATCGTCCGTGAGCGTCAGCTGGCGGTGTGTGACATGTGGCTCGTTTTCTGACGCTGATCCTGCTCACCAGATTCTCTCAGCGAAGGAGCTTCGTGAGTGGAGGAGGCCAATGGGCCGACCACGTGCCTCGTGGTTGCAGCAATGTTGATCGGCATCTCAAGGAGATGGGGATTGGCCAGGATCTGCCTGGGGATGGCCAGACAGAGGCCCCTGGAGTACTGGTGGAAAGTGACGCAACGACGCGCTGCTCTGCTCATGCTCCCATACCTGACCTGACATGACCTTTCAAGCAGCTGGTTGCTTTTGACAATACTCTCCCCAGTGCTGTTCCTTTGAGGCTAGCATCCCTCACGGTTGCATTCTGGACCATTTCTGCTCTTGGTCTCCAAACAGTGACCTCTCTTCGTCATGAGAAAACTCCATTTATATCATTTTGCAGATGACTCAAACTTTGGAGGACTGTTCCTCAACTCCCTGCCAGGCATACTTGTGGCAGTATTCCTCTCTGTTCAGTGAGAGAAAATAGCAACTGGTCATTTCCCTGAATGTGTTTTATGCTGGAAAATCCCACCACACTTTTGATCCTTCCATAAAGATCGACTGTTCTAATACCAAAATTTATCTCTGTGGTAGCTTAATGGCGCAGAAGTACAATCTTTTGGAACTCCTTAGGCCTCATGAATCATCTATAACTTGTCTGACAGGTGATATCCAAGCTGACATGCACAGGGGTGGCAGCTGCTGCCAGGGAATTCTCTCAAGCACCAGTTGTTTCTCAGTGTGACTTGTCCTATAATGATCTGCAAGGCATTCGCCTGAAGTATGGCTGCCCCTTGAGCTGCTTCCCTTCTTGTTCCCATTTGAGGTTTTGAAAGCCCACTCTTCATTGGCATCTTTTGAGAGGAGGTTGACCCTCAGAGTCTGTTTTTCAATCATAAGACAGGTTGATGATCAGCTTTGTCTTTTAACTATCTTTATTTTTGGTCTTGCTCCAAATGCACAAACTTGTAAATAAGAAAATATACTGTTACGAATTAGCCAGTTCGGACAGCCACACACGACCGCTTAAGGCCCAACCGCAGTCGCGTGCCCGCCAAAAACCGGAATTCAGTCGTAGCTTCCGACAACTCCGGGAAACCTGCTACGGGCCCGGAACGCACCATAAACTGTCAATATTCTGTCCACGCGGTACAGGGTTAATCGCCGAATCTCGATATACCTAATTATCCGCGCAAACAGAAAGTACCCGAGAATTTATACCTCACGGGACTCGTACGGAAACGAGCGCTAAGCGTGCTCGTTCGTGTGCGATGCTACGGTTAATCGCCAAGTTCCGTCGGACCAAATGACCACTTTATTGGCTTTAATAGCCAGCTAATTTCCAACCGAACGCGCCGTGGAAGTCAATGGGGGAAATGACGCAACCAGCAGATGACATTCAACAATGGGGGCATTTATTATTACAAATAAGCAAATCAATGGGGTTGAAGGGGACATGGACACAGCAAAAGCCTTCAGCGATGTCTATTATGTACAGGCATGCACTTAATTCAACAATTCTTACTTATAGTGGCAACTTAGCATAACAATTGTGCAGTTTTGGAGGAAAGCACCAAATTTGGACACTCGTAGCCTTAACTATGCATGAACAGATTTTGATATTGGGCCATCTCAAATTCAGCCGCTGATGGCTGTGGCAGCATTTTCCACTGCCATCAAAAATTTTTAGATGCCCAAATATCCAAATCTGTTCATAATTATGATAGGCTACTAGTGTGCCAAATTTGGTGCTTTCCTCACAAAATGCACAATTGTTATGCTTATTTAGCTAAGTTGCCCCACTATTATAAAAGACAAGGCGCCACAGAACACTTTCATCAAAAACCCCAGAAAAAGAAACGGGCGCTCGTGAGCCTTTATTCCAACTCGGAGCCTGGATGACCGAGGCTCACAAGAGGCCGGGCAGGTTACCTGACCGCCCCTTGTGACGGCTCAAAGGTCTTCGGGTCGGTGACCCGGATGTTCCTGTTTCCTTGTGTCGCTACGCGCCAGTCGCTTAGGCCGGGGCGGCTTGAGCAGCTTGCGGCGGGCTTGCTCGGTTCCCCTCGGTCGTCGGCCTCCACTGCGGCCTGGTCGGTTGGGCCTGGCCGGCGACGCGCTCGGAGGAGTGAACGGTCTTTTGCTCTTTTTAGAGTGATGCTCTTCGTGTCCCGTTCACTACCTCAGCGTCGCTCGAACCGTCAGGGCCTTCGCCGGACCACGACGCAGCTGCTCGACTCCAGAGAGGGATGAAACCCGAGTGCCTGCTTCTCCGCGCTCGCACGTCTGCCTCCTCCCCCGAATGCATGCCTCCATGTGCCTTCTCTCCCCGCGACTGCCCGGCTCCAGAGAGCGATGAATATCCTGAATAAGCCCCGAACTCGTTCGGAGCTCGCCCTTATATTGGCCCGGGCGAGCCGCCTTCGATCTCTCACCAAGGCGCGGGCTCCGCCCACTTTTCACCTCCGACCTCTCACCCCTGGTAGCTCGCTGGAACCCATGTTCGACGTCACGTGCGCTGAGGAAACCTCGTTTTGATCCGATTATGCGAATCGGCTCGCACCGCGGCACACAATGCGGCTGGTGCGGAGGGAGCGTTGCTTTCGATGGTCATAGAGATGACAGTTGCTGCGATGTTTGTAGGAGATGATGGCGTTGCGATTTTGTAGGAGATTATGGTGTTGTGATGTTGTAGAGATGGATGGCGTTCGGACTGTTGGTAGGAGAAGATGGCCGTTTGGTAGAGATGATGGCGTTGCGATGTTTGTGAGATGATGCGTTGCGATTTGTTGGAGATGATGGCGTTCTTGCAGATGTTTCGAAATTAAAGACAGAGAAAGAATAATGGCTACCTCAAAGATCGCAGCCGGCACACGAACAATGCCTTTACACATCGGTGGGATTCTAACCTGAAACACTTACTATCGAAATAACTGATACTTCGGGAACCTCATAGTGTTTTCTGAATTTCCACACCGCAACAATACTTTTAAGCCACTTAAGTAAAGTTTGTGTCAAATAAGCTTTCCATGAAGTTGTATTGAGTGTGTCGCTGCACAGTCATTCCATTTGGCCCAGTTCGAATCCAACTTCAACATGATCGTAATGGTCAGCTGGATCGGTGGTCCCAGGTTACGTATCTTTCACTCTGATTTCACCATTTCCAGTTGGACTGTCAAATCAGAGTCGGCCGTTACGCTAATTGATGCCACCGCCTCATCTCAAATTAACGATCAAGCAGCCAAGAGACACGCAGTGCAGTGTAGATTGACTGTGTTAACCAACCATAGCCAGTTGACCCAACTGGTTTCCTAATTACAAATTAATGATCACCATGACCAAAATGCACCTCAGACCAGTAATTTGATTGCAATAATGGTCATGGGGAGGTTATGTACAGAAGCAAATACCATAAATGATACAACAAACAACACCCCATAATCCACAACAACGACTCGTGCCCATGGACCAACCAACGAATGAACGGGATTCCTTAATCATCTATGCCTTATCGGGCCCAACCACACCACGGTAGAGCACCCAGAGGAATTCAGAAGACGGAAGGAATACTGGTATTCCTGTGTGAATACCGAAGGACGGGAAGGCAACTCCTGACTTGCGCGGCAGAAATGGCCACTTTTTCCTCATGTCTGTGTCCCGAGAGAGAAGAGCATGGTTCTGGCCGAACAGGAGCCGGGAAACAGCACAGCTTTTTCCAGATCGATTCCAAGCTTACTCCTCCCTCTGCCTGTCGGTTCCACCTTTATTGCCTCGGCTCATGCATCACCAATGATGTGACCTCCCCTCCCACTCACATTGGAGACTGTCCTACATGCTTGGTGCAGGAATGCGAAGAGGGATGGTGGAGGCAGCAACGTTTCCTGCCTCGAATAACGCAGACGGCCATCAAAATGCTGAAAATAAATAATGAAGCTTTAACAGGAATTGGTGATTTTTAGAACACATATCATTATGAGGGGTGGATGTCGTCTATATTACTTTACATTTACCTCAGGCATTCATTAACTATGCTAAGCAATGTTAACTCAGGAGTCATTTCCACAACGTCTTCATTTATGAAAATGGGAATTGCACAATGTGCCTGTAAAGTTGCATGATGTGTGTTGCTTGTCATGTCATACACATGGTCTGTCCCTGTCCAGATTGTCCAAGTCCTCTCTGGCCTGCCTTGCACACAGGTCACTTGCCTTTCCTGCCGTCGTAAGTCTGACACTGTGGAGCCCTTTTGGATTGTTCACTTGATTTTCCGGGAGCGGTACCACTTGTCAAGACGACCCTCTCCCTCTCACACTGCCTGCACGCTCCTGGAAATGCTCGCCAAGTTTTACCGAGACCGAGGCGCTTGAGGGTCACATTTACGCGTGCAGCCGCTGCAGTGGTGAGATATAGGAGTTTTATTTCTTATATTTTCATTCGTATCCCTCCTTGGGGGGTTTCATTGAGGTAAAAAAATGAGTCGACACTCTCTGTGAAAAGCAATATTTGGGCATTTTCTTCTAGTTTGGGGTCTGGGAGCACATGTAGTATGTGTGCCATTCTCATCCCCCTGCACTGGCTCCCCCACCTCCTTGAAAGGGGGGTGGGGGGGGGGTAAGCATGTGGGTGGCAAGCCTGACTGTGACAACTCGCTATTTATCATTGAAGCTGCTATTTTGTTGGCGGATGAAAGTGTATCTAGTCCACAACCATTGTAGAACATTCACTTATGTATACTCAGGTATATGCCCCCATGAGACTCCTCCCCCACACCTACCCTGATGGGGGAATGTTCCCATGATCCCCAGTCTGGCAAAAGCTGTCAAGAAACCCTATGTGTGACACATGAAAATAATATCTATTTTTCAGAGAAATTCATTGATGCATGCATGATGCATATCAGTGACTTCAAACATGACCTTCACCATGGTCAGCATGACTTAGGTATATAAAAGGGAGGTTAGGTGCACCATTTTTTCATTTATATTTTTATAGCACTCATGGTGAAAACCAATGCAGCGTCTGGCCTGTGACGGTAAGCTTTTGGTAAGCTCTTTGTCATGTTGCACAAAGGAAAGGCAATCTGGCGATGTTCTTGAACATGAATCATACTCACACCACCATCAATGGAAGCCTACTTCTGACAAGGCAGCTCTTCTGCACATTTGTCTCCAAGAGGTAAATATGAACAAAGATGACACTGAGGCGAAACATCCAATTCCTCTGATGTCCTATGGAGCTATTGTCATTGATAGGGACTTCTTGTGCACTCACCGATTCCAAGCCAACATTTTTTTTCTTTTTCTTTTTGAATACCAAGTCGAGGTGGGAAAGAGCTAATACACAGAAACATACAACAAGGCAGGAGACAAGAGGGGTGGAGAGGGAAGGCATAAAAATAGTGGGGAAAAAGACAATTAGGATATCTGTGGAAGGAGAGGGTACTGGGTAAACAGATGGACTACAGGGACTTTGAGGAAGGAAAACAGGAAATTTGAAGGAGGGATTGGGTGGATTAACGGGATAGTAAGATCAAGATTTGGATGGGGGAAGATATGAGATGATGTAAACAGCTGTTTTGAGACCTGGGAGGAGTGGGATTGAAAAGATGTGGGGGATTTGTTCCAGAGCAGGAAAAGGGTAATGAAAGTGAAAGTGGACAAATCCAAAACCAAAGTCCATTGGGTCCATACTCTGTGCAATTGGTGATGCCAAAGCAGTCTCCTGGCTATTAGGCGCAATCTTGGATGGATTACCACCCAATGCAGGATACTCAAATGGCTCAATCATCCCAGGAAGCTGTACTCATTTTGCCAACCTCAGGTGACAGGCTGAGTCAACCCCACCTGGTCATTAATCAAAAGCCAAGCACAATTTTAACTCAAGAAACTCGGACCCCAAGTCCACCACCCTAACTATTAAGCCAACACAGGCATGAGGTGAGCAGTGATTCTTGATTTTGTCAGTTTCACCAGAAGGGGTTTTGGCAGACCTTCAGCACCCTGAAGAATAATGGGGGACAGATCACAGACAGAGCAGGGGGCGCAAGCTGGAGAGGAAGACGTAGAAGACAGAAACCACCGAGCCTGCTTCCGGTGAGAGACCCAAAGATTCAGCTTCATCGTGGAGAAACCAATGAGCCTAAAAGCCTTGGTTTCCACAGCGTGAAAGCTGAGCTAAGTGTGAGGCAGAATTTGCACCACATTTGATGACTTCTCTTTTTTACCACTGTTCTATCCATATGAGATCTCAACTGCATAGCTGCGATCAGCTCCACTTGTTTGGGATCGGTATTTTTACACGGTATCCAAGCTAAACTAGATCAGAGACTACTTACAAATGTGCACTGGGTGCCAAACATGTCCCACATGGTCTCTGGAAACATTCCTCTCTCGATTCAAGTAATAAGAAGAAAACTGTTGAGTACCTCTCTCTGGAAGCAAATAAGGCTGGACACCATGATGACAAACATCTTCTGTGACCTTAAAGAGATAGCGTTCATGTTAGTCCTGCCGACATCGTGATCAACACCTGCAATCATGAGGAAAGCCGATATGTATATCGTCTTACATCTTATGGCTGCTGCTAGGACATGCCAATCTCTTCTAATCCGACTGTGACACAGATGTCCTGGTTATCGCCATTGCTCAGCGGTACTATTGACGAATCTACTTTGGTGTTAACTCTGGTGCCTTCAAAAGAGCAAGGACATCTCATTCCTGATGATGAATGCTGTCAACCACTCTTGGACCACAATGAACCAGAGCTCTTGCCTCTTTCATGCCATCTCAGGCTGTGATTCCACCAGGAGCCGAAAAATGAAGGGAAACGGATGTGGTGGAATGCCTAGCAAAGGATTCCTGAAGCCACCGAAGCTCTTTCAGAGTGCCACAGATCAGCCATTTGCAGAAACCAGCGAAAGAACACCAAACTGTCCTGGAATGGAATTGTTTTAGCATGTATCACCAACAGCAAAAAAAATGGCAGTTTCCATAGACGACCTTCTTGGCTCCCTCTTCTTCCAGAAGAGCTGCGATCCAGAGCGGGTTCACACACAGGATGTGTTACGGGCTTCACGTCCCTTGTGGCATCGCTACCAAGCTGCTCTGGAGGCCACAAGTCATCAGCCCGTCATGGATCAGGATCCTCTCCAGTTTGGATACAAGGAGAGTGAGGGTGATGAACTATTGCCCATCTTGACCGATGAGCAGGATGGCTTGGGATGTCTTTGAGGACGGTAATGTGACCCACAGTTGCCAAGGGGATGTCCATCAGATAAGGGTGGAAGTGCCTTGCGCCGGCCCAGCTCAAGCGACAAGACGCTGCAACTGCATTTGTTCTTCAGTCTCCACCTAGCAGTGCAGGGGATGAGAATTGGCACACATAACTAAATCTGCTTCTCATAACCCAAATATTGCTTTCACAGTGTGTGTCAGACACCAGGTTTTAACCCCACTATCCTTGAAGAGACCTGGGAGAAGGGATGATTTGAGGGTGTTAGATTTTTTTTAAATGGCGAGAGAGGTGATGATAGATCTGTACTTGGTTTTTTTATCATGTATAAGTGATAAGGATCGCTTTTATGCAATACAGTTGCAAGTACAAGTGTAATATTTCTTTCATTTGAGAACCAATTTGCAAACTCTGTTAAATTTAACCTTATTGCTTTTGGTTTATCTGAATCCCTTTCATATTAAAACCGTACATGCTCCTCTCAATTGTTTTCTTGTCGTTTTCCCACCTCCCAAACTTTTCCCTGTTGCCATTTAAAAGGAAAGACACAACAACAAATTCGAAGCCTTTCTGCTGTACCGAAAGCAAAAAACAGCTTGGTGTGCAGGCTGCACAAGTCCTGCGGCTGCATCTCAAGCGATTTCGTAAGGCTCTTGTTACAGGTAGATGGGCTCATGTTACAGTTGAGAAAGTGCTGGTATGAGCGTCATGGATGTTTACCACAGAGGTGGACTTGTTGCTTACTTGAGTGAGAAAACGTTCGTGTTTCCTGTGACATTTTCAGAAGATGCTTTAATACATAAATACTGCAGTGGGAACCCGTACGGTCGTTGTCATTGAACCACACAAAACCTCACTCGCTCTCACGAGATATGTTTTTCCTTCCGCACAACTCTCCGATCTACCTGAATGCCTTGATTGCCAACCAACTTATTTCACTCAACAAATCATTCATGTCAATCATAGCATCACACGATTGGCTGCATTATCAAAGGTTAAAATGATTTCTGTTGTATTGTAGACAGTGGCAGGAGATGAAATAACCTGAGGGGTTAAAACCCACACACTGCTTTGTGGCTTAGCAAAAGACCATACACCGATTCTAATACACACAGGTTCAATTTTTTGTTCTTGTAACCCTACAGTGACCCAGTTGTGCACCTTGGTTGTCTCATTATTTATTTATTTTAATATACAATGGTCAAGCTCGTATGAGAGCTAACACACAGAATGTATAAGAAGAGGGACGGGGAGGGAAGCACAAAACAGAAGGGATGGAATCATAGATCTGGGAAGGAAGAGGGATGGCTTGGGTCATGGGTAAACAAGATGGACACCACAGGACTTTCTGGACCTTGCACGACAGGAAATTTTCTGGAAGGAAAGGAGGAATTTGAAGGAGGTGGATTTGGGTGGATAACAGGAATAGAATTTTTTTTTGTTTTGGATGGGGGAAGATAAGAAATGGTGATGAACAGCTGTTTTGAAGACCTGAGGGAAAGTGGGATTGAAGGAGTACCGATTTATTCCAAGGGGGAAAAAAGAGGAACGAAAGAATGAAGTGTGATCAGTGGTTCTTGATTTTGGTAGTTTACACAGAAGGGGGTTGCTGGCAGACATTGAGCGCCCCTGCAGAAATATGGGGGGAGGGGGGTGGGGGCAGATCGCAGTCAGAGCGGGGGGGAGGGGTGAGGCCGGAAAGAGATGGAGAGACAGAGACCACCGACCTGCCTGTGGGTGAGGGAGTAGAGACCGAAAGACTCAGCCTCATCGCGGGAGATACCAATGGATCCTAAATGCCTGAGTTCCACAGCGTGAAGCCGAGAAAGGTGAGAGGCAGGAGCACCAGCCCATAGGGGAGTGCAGTACTCCATCAGCTGCGGATGAAAGCTTTGTGTGATCAAGAGCTCAGGTGCGCGAAGGAAGGACTTTGCATGACGGAGGATTTTCCAGTTGACGAGGCTTTGGAGACCAGGTTGGGAAATGTGGCTTCCCAGGAAAGATCATGGCAGATAGTGAGACCCAGAAGCTTGAATGAGAGGTGACTTCTTCAAGAGGATTGTGGAGAAGTATATGGGAGGAGGGGGGGGGGGGAGGTCCAGATGGTCCATCTCGGAGAGACATAGTGAGAGTGTGAGATTTGTCGGATTGAAAGACATGTTCCAAGTATTGGCCAGCTTGTATCTCATATCTGCAGGAGAGTGAAGTGGCTGCTGCCTGACAATCTGAGGGATGGAC
>CM068964.1:105035282-105049032 GCA_035128595.1 Eptatretus atami | reverse complement strand
CAGACATGAGATCAGAGCCATCTCCCGAGACATATTGAGTGCTTCGATACGGTCTGGCAACTCTCTTCTTATGGTATCCAAGGCAACTCCTGCACTCATGGCTCGGCAGGGAATTCTCTCCTCCGTCCACAGCCAATCGTGTGACCCTTGCATGATTCTCTCATCTCCTCTCCTGTCAAGGCTGGAGTTCCTCAAGGCAGTTTTGTTGTTGGCGGTCCTATCCTGATGGCTCATCGATGATCTCTCTGACTCTGGAAAATACCTCTTTTATCCTTTGCTGATGACTCACCCTCTGCATGCCATCTGTCCATCCCTCAGATTGTCATGCAGCAGCCACTTCACTCTCCTGCAGATACTGGATAAACAGAGCTGGTCAATACTTGGAACATGTCTTTCCAATCGCGGACAAAATTCACACTTACAATAATGTCTCTCCGAATGGACCAATCTGGAACCTCCCCCCCCCCCCTCCTCCTATATACTTTCTCACAATTCTCTTGAAGAAGTCTCTCTCATTCAAGCTTCTGGGTCTCACTATCGCCATTCTTTCCTGGGAAAGCCACATTTCCAACTGGTCTCCAAAGCCGTTCGTTCAACTGGAAAATCCTGCGTCATGCAAAGCCTTCCTTCGCGCACCTGACTCTTGATCACACAGCTTTCATCCGCAGCCTGATGGAGTACTGGCACTCACCCTATGGGCTTGGTGCTCACTGCCTCTCACCTTTCCGGCTTCACGCTGTGGAACTCAGGCACCTTAGGATCCTCTTGGTATCTCCCGCGATGAAGGCTGAGTCTTTCGGTCTCTCACTTCCCTCACCCACAGGCAGGTCGGTTGGTCTCTGTCTTCTCCATCCTCTTCCGGCCATCACCCTCCCCCCCGCTCTGACTGCGATCTGCCCCCACCCCCTCCCCCATATTTCTGCAGGGCGCTCAATGTCTGCCAGCAACCCTTCTGTGTAAAACTACCAAAATCAAGAACCACTGATCACCTTCATTCTTTCGTTCCCTCTTTTTTCCCCCTTTGGAATAAACTCCGGTAACTGCCTCAATCCCACTCTTCCCTCGGTCTTCAAAACCGCTGTTCATCACCATTTTTATCTTCCCCATCCAAACAAAAAAAAAATTCTATTGCCTGTTAATCCACCCCAAATCCACCTCTTCAAATTCCTCCTTCCTTCCAGAAATTTCCTGTCGTGCAGGTCCAGAAAGTCCTGTGGTGTCCATCTGTTTACCGCCCATGTACCCAAGCCATCCCCTCTTCCTTCCCAGATCTCATGATTCCATTCCTTCTGTTTTGTGTTACCTCTCGCCGTCCCTCTTCTTATAACATTCTGTGTGTTAGCTCTCATACGAGACTTGACCATTGTATATAAAATAAATAAATAAGAGACAACCAAGGTGGCAAACTAGGGTCCACTGTAGGGTTACAAAAACAAAAAATGAACCTGTTGTATTACGAATCCGGTGTAAGGCTCTTTTGCTAAGCCACAAAGCAGTGGTGTGGGTTTTAACCCCTCAGGTTATTTCACTCCTGCCACTGTCTACAATACAACAGAATTCATTTTAACCTTGATAATGCGCCAATCGTGTGATGCTATGATTGACATGATGATTTGTTGAGTGAAATAAGTTGGTTGGCAATCAAGGCATTCAGGTAAGAATCGAGAGTTGTGCGGAAGGAAAACATATCTCGTGAGAGCGAGTTGAGGTTTTGTGCTGGTTCATATGACAACGTCCGTACGAGGTTCCCACTGCAGTATTATGTACTTAAAGCATTTTCCTGAAAATGTCACAAGGAAACACAAGATGACGTTTTCTCACTCAAGTAAGCAACAAGTCCACTCTGTGGTATAACATGCCATGACGCTCATACCGACACTTCCTCTACTGTAACATGAGCCCATCTACCTGTAACAAGGGCCTTACGCAAATCGCTTGAGATGCAGCCGCAGACTTGGGCAGCCTGCAACCAACGCGTTTTTGCTTCGGCTACAGCAGCAAAGCTTCGAATTTGTTGTTTGTGTCTCTTCCTTTTAAAATGAGCAAAGGAGAAAAGTTGGAGGTGGGAAAACGACAAGAAACAATTGAGAGGAGCATGTACGGTTTTATATAAAGGGATTCAGATAAACCAAAAGCCAATAGTTAAATTTAACAGAGTTGCAAATTGGTTCTCAAATGAAAGAATATTTACACTGTATTTGCAACTGTATTGCATAAAAAAGCGATCCTTCATCACTTATTACATGATAAAAAAACCCAAGTACAAGATCTATCATGCACCCTCTCTCGCCAATTTAAAAAAAATCTAACACCGCTTTCAAATCATCCTTCTTCCCAGGTCTCTTCAAAGGATAGTGGGTAAAACCTGAAGTGTCTGACACACACTGTGAAAAGCAATATTTGGGTTATGAGAAGGCAGATTTAGTTATGTGTGGCCAATTCTCATCCCCTGCAACTGTAGGTGGAACTGAAGAACAAATGCAGTTGCAAGCTCTTGTCGCTTGAGCTGGGCCGGCAGCAAGAGCACTTCCCACCCTTAATCTGATGGACATCTCCCTTGCAACTGTGGGTTCAATCTACCGTACCTCAAAGATCCCAAAGCCACCCTGCCTCATCGGTCAAGATGGGCAATAGTTCATCACCCTCATCTCCTTGTAATCCCAAACTGGAGAGGATCTGATCCATGACGGGCTGATACTTGTGGCCTCGCAGAGCAGCTTGTAGCATGGCCATCCGAAAGGTGAGAAGCCCGCTACACATCCTGTTGTGTGGAACCCGCTCTGAATCGCAGCCTCTCTGGAAGAAGAGGGAGCCCGACGAAGGTCGTCTATTGGAACTGCCAATTTTTTGTGCTGTTGGTGATATCATGCTACAAACAATTCCATTCCAGGACAGTTTGGGTTCTTTCGCTGGTTCTGCAAATGGCTGATCTTGGCAACTCTGAATAGAGCTTCGGTGGCTTCAGGAATCCTTTTGCTAGGCATTCCACCCACATCCGTTTCACCCTCATTTTTCGGTCACTGGTTGGAATCACAGCCTGAGATGGCATGAAACAGGCAAGAGCCTGGTTCATTGTGGTCCAAGAGTGGTTGACAAGCATTCATCATTCAGGATATGAGATGTCCTTGCCTCTTTTGAAGGCACCCAGAGTTCTAACACCAAAGTAGATTCGTCAATAGTAGCCGCGAGCAATGGCGATAACAGGACATCTGTCGGTCACCAGTCGGATTAAGAAGAGATTTTGGCATGTCCTAGCAGCAGCCATAAAGATGTAAGACGATAACATTCGGCTTTCTCCATGATTGCAGGTGTGATCAACGATTCGGCAGGACTACATGAACGCTATCTCTTTAAGGTCACAGAAATGTTTGTCATCATGGGTCCAGCTTCATTTGCTTCCAGAGAGAGGTACTCAAACAGTTTTCTTCCTTATATATTGAATCGGAGAGGAATGTTTTCCAGGACCATGTGGGACAATGTTTGGCACCCAGTGCACATTTGTAAGTAGTCTCTGATCTAGTTTCAGCTTGGATACCGTGTAAAAATACCGAATCCCAAACAAATGTGGAGCTGATCGCAGCTATGCAGTTGACGATCTCATATGGATAGACAGTGGTAAAAAAGAGGAAGTCTCCAAATGTGGTGAAATTCTGCTCACACTTAGCTCAGCTTCACCGCTGTGAAACCAAGGCTTTTTAGTGTCATTGGTTTCTCCAACATGAAGCTGAATCTTTTTGGGTCTCTTCTCACCGGAAGCAGGCCGGTGGTCTTCTGTTCTTCCTAACGTCTCCTCTCCAAGCCTTGCGCCCCCTGCTCTGTTCTGTGATCTGTCCCCTTATTCTTCAGGGTGCTGAAGAGTCTGCCATAAACCCCTTCTGGGTGAAAACTGACACAAATCAAGAATCACTGCTCACCTTCATGCCTGGTGTTGGCTTAATAGTTAGGGTGGTGGACTTGGGGTCCGGTTTCTTGAGTTAAAAATTGTGCTTGGCTTTTGAATTAATACCAAGGTGGGGGTTTGACTCAGCTGTCAGTCCGAGGTTGGCAAAATGAGTACAGCTTCCTGGGTGATTGAGCCATTTGAAGTATCCTGCATTAGTGGTAATACCATCCAAGATTTCGCCTAATAGCAGGAGACTGCTTTGGCATCACCAAGCAGTCGGAAGAGTATGGACCCCAATGACTTTGGTTTTGGATTTGATCTCACTTTCACTTTCATTACCCTTTTCCTGCTCCTGGAAACAAATAACAACAACAAAACAAACATCACTCTTTTCAATCCCACTCCTCCCAGGTCTCAAAAACAGCTGTTTACATCATCTCAATATCTTCCCCCATCCAACAATCTTGATCTTACTATCCCCCGTTAATGCCCACTCCAATCCCCTCCTTCAAATTTTCCTGTTTTCCTTCCCAAAATCCCTGTAAGTACCATTTGGTTTACCCAGTACCTCTCCTTCCACAGATACCTAATTGTCTTTTATCCCCACTATTTTTATGCCTTCCCTCTCCACCTCTCTTGTCTCCTGCCTTGTTGTATGTTCTGTGTATTAGCTCTTTCCCAATCCCTCGACTTGGTATTCAAAAAGAAAAACGAAAAAATGTTGGCTTTGGGAATCGGTGAGTGCAACAAGAAATCCCCATCAATGACAATAGCTCCATAGGACATGCAGAGGAATTGGATTGTTTCGCCTCAGTGCATCTTTTGTTCATATTTACGCTTTGGCAGACAAATGTTGCAGAAGAGCTGCCTTGTCAAAGTAGGCTTCCATTGATGTGGTGTGAGTAACTGATTCATTTCAAGAACATCGCCAGATTGCCTTCCTTGTGCAACATGACAAGAGCTTACAAAAGCTTAACGCCAGGCCAGACGCTGCATTGGTTTCACCATGAGTGCTATAAAAATATAATGAAAAAATGGTGCACTAACCTCCCTTTTATATACCAGTCATCGCTGACCATCGGGTGAAGGTCATGTTGAAGTCACTGATATGCATCATGCATGCATCAATGAATTTCTCTGAAAAATAGATATTATTTTCATGTGTCACACATAGGGTTTGCTTGACAGCTTTTGCCAGACTGGGATCATCGGGAACATTCCCCATCAGGGTAGGTTGGGGGAGGAGTCTCATGGGGGCATATACTGAGTAATACATAAGTGAATGTTCTACAGATGTTGTGGACTAGATACACCTTTCATCCGCCAACTGCAAAATACAGCATCTAATGATTAAATAGGGCCGAGTTCACAGTCAGGCTTGCCAACGCGCACATGCTCTACCCCCTGCCCCCACCCCCGGCTTTAAAGGAGTGGGGAGCAGTGCAGGGGGATGAGAATGGCACACATAAGACATGTGCTCCTCAGACCAAACTAGAAGAAAATGCCCAAATATTGCTTTCACAGAGAGTGTGCGACTCATTTTTTTTACCGTCAATGAACCCCCCAAGGAGGGATAACGAATGAAAATATAAGAAATAAAACTCCTATTGATCTCACCACTGCTCAGGCGGCTGCACGCGTAAATGTGACCTCAAGCGCCCGGTCTCGGTAAACTTGGCGAGCATTTCCAGGAGCGTGCAGGCAGTGTGAGGGAGAGGGTCGTCTTGAGGCGAGAGTGGTACCGCTCCCGGAAATCAAGTGACAAATCCACAAAGGGCTCCACAGTGTCAGACTTACACGGCAGGAAGGCAAAGTGACCTGTGTGCAGGCAGCCAGAAGAGGACTTGGCACAATCTGGAACAGGGACAGACATGTGTATGAATGACAAGCACACACATCATGCAACTTTTACAGGCACATTGTCAATTCCCATTTTTCGATAAATGAGGACTGTTGTGGAAATGACTCCTGAGGTTACATTGCTTAGGGCATAGTTAATGAATGCCCTGAGAGTAAATGTAAAGTAATTAGACGACCATCCATCCCCTCATAATATAATGTGTCTAAAAATCACAATCCTGTTACTGCTCATTATTTATTTTTCAAGCATTTTGATGGCCCGTCTGCGTTATTCGAGGGGGAAACGTTGCTGACTCGCCACCATCCCTCTCAGCATTCTGCACCAAGCTCGTAGGACAGTCCTCCAATGTGAGTGGGAGGGGAGGTCACATCATCTGGTGAATGCATGAGCCCGAGGCAATAAAAGGTGGATACCGACAGGCAAGAGGGAGGGAGTAGCTTGGAATCGATCTGGAAAAAGCTGTGCTGTTTTCCCCTCCTGTTCGGCCAGAAACCATGCTCTCTCCTCTCGTGGAACAGACATGAGGAAGCAAAGTGGCCATTTTCTGCCGCGCAGAGTCAGGTTGCCTTCCGTCCTTCGGTTTTCACACAGGAATACCAGTATCCTTCCGTCATTCTGAATTCCCTCTGGGTGCTCTACGCGATGGTGTGGTTGGGCCCGATAAGGCATAGATTGATTAAGGAATCCCGTTCATTTCGTTGGTTGGTCCATGGGCACGAGGTCGTTGTTTGTGATTAGGGGGTGTTTGTTTGTTGTATCATTTATGGTATTTGCTTCTGTACATAACCTCCCCATGAGCCATTATTGCAATCAATATTACTGGTCTGAGGGTGCATTTTGGTCATGGTGATCATTAATTTGTAATTAGGAAACCAGTTGCGGTCAACTGGCTATGGTTGGGTCGCGCTGGCGGGATGTTAACACATCAATCTACACTGCACTGCGGTCTCTTGCTGCTTGATCGTTAATTTGAGATGAGGCGGTGGCATCCAAATTAGCGTACGGCCGACTCTGATTTGCCAGTCCCAACTGGAATGTGAAAGGTCAGAGTGAAAGATAGCGTAACCTGGGACCACGATCCAGCTGACCATTTACGATCATGTTGAAGTTGGATTCGAACTGGGCACAATGGAATGACTGTGCAGGCGACACATCAATACACTTCTATGGAAAGCTTATTTGACACAAGACTTTACTTAAAGGTGTGGCTTAAAAGTATTTGCGAGTTTGTGGAAATTCAGAAAAACACTATGAGGTTCCCCGAAGTATCAGTTAGTTTCGATACCGTAAGTGTTTCAGGTTAGAATCCCCACCGATGTGTAGAAGGCATTGTTCGTGTGCGGTCTGTCGAATCTTTGAAGGTAGCCATTATTCTTTCTCTGTCTTTAATTTCGAAACATCTGGCAAGAACGTCCATCATCTCGCAACAACACATCGCAACGCCATCATCTCCCACAAACATCGGCAACGCCACATCTCCTACCAAAAACGGCCAATCCTATCTCCTACCAAAGGGATCCAACGCCATCCTCTCCTACAAACATCACAACACCATAATTCCTACAAAAGGTCGCAACGGGCGCATACATCTTCCTACAAACATCGCAGCAACTGTCATCTCTATGACCATGCGACAAAGCAACGCTCACCTCCGCACCGAGGCCGCATTGTGTGCCGCGGTGCGAGCCGATTCGCATATCGGATCAAAAACGAGGGTCTTCCTCGACGCAACCGCTGACGTCGAACATGGGGTTTCCAGCGAGGCTTACCAGGGGTGAGAGGTCGGGGTGAAAAGTGGGCGGAGCCCGGCCTTGGGTGAGAGATCGAAGGGCGGCTCGCCCGGGCCAAATATAAGGGCGGAGCTCGCGAGTTCGGGGCTTATTCAGGAATCATTCATCGCTCTCTGGAGCCGGGCAGTCGCGGGGAGGAAGGCCATGGAGCATGCATTGGGGGAGGAGGCAGACGGTTGCGCAGCGGGAGAAGCAGGCACTCGGGTATTTCATCCGCTCTGGAGTCGAGCAGCTGCGTCGTGGTCCGGGGAAACGGCCCTGAACGGTTCGAGCGACGTGAGGTAGATGAACGGGACACGAAGAGCAATCAACATCTACAAAAGAGCAAAAGACCGTTCACTCCTCCGAGCGCGTCGCCGGCCAGGCCCAACCGCCAGGCGCAGTGGAGGCGCGACGACCTGAGGGGAACCGAGCAGAGGCCGCGGCAAGCTGCTCAATGCCGCCCCGGGCTCGCTAAGCGACTGGCGCGTTAGCGACACTAAGGTACAACAGGACATCCGGGGTCACCGACCGAAGACGCTTTGAGCCCGTCACAAGGGGCGGTCAGGTAAACCTGCCCGGCCTCTTGTGAGGCCTCGTCCATCCAGCTCCGAGTTGGAATAAAGGCTCATCGAGCGCTCCGTTTTTTTTCTGGGGTTTTTGTATGAAAGTGTTTCTGTGGCGCCTTGTCTTTTATAAAGTGGGGCAACTTAGCTAAATCTAAGCATAACAATTGTGCATTTTGTGAGGAAAGCACCAAAATTTTGGCACACTAGTAGCCTATCATATTATGAACAGATTTGGATTATTGGGCATCTCAAAAATTTTGAATGGCAGTGGGAAAATGCTGCCAACAGCCATCAGCGCTGAATTTGCAGATGCCCAATATTTTTTATTTTTATACGAATATTCTTTTTCATTTTAAATTTTTTCTTTTATTTAGTTTTTTTCAATTTCTTATTTTTTTTTTTATTTATTTTTTTTCGTAGTGTGATTTTTTACTTTTTTATTACGTTCAAATTTGTGTTTTTAATAAATCTTTAATTTTTATTTTTCCTTTTTTTTTTTTCCTTTATAAAATTATATCTGTATTTTTATTTTTCTTATTACAAAATTGTTAATTAAGTTGCCCTTAAGTAAGATTATTTTTCTTCAATTTTTTTATTTAGTTTTTCTTTTTATGCCTGTATCAAAATTATCTAATGCTTTTTTATATTTTTGTTCCTTATTTTTATATTTTTTTTATTTTTCTTAATAATTTTTTTTTTTTATTTTTATTAAAATTTTTTTTTTTTTAATTTTTTTAATTTTCATGTTCACATGTCTACGAGTGAGGGCTCCTAAAAGTTGTCATTCACTATATGAAGTTTTGCACCTATAATGACTCTTGGGCTTGTTGTATGTCTACCATGATTGCCATTGTATAATAAATGCCCCCATTGTTGAATGTCATCTGCTGGTTGCGTCATTTCCTCCCATTTGACTTCCCATCAGGCGCGTTCGGTTTGAAATTAGCTGGCTATTAAAGCCAATAAAAGTGGTCATTTGTCCGACGGATACTTGGCGATTAACACGTGCGCATCGCACACGACGAGCCGCTTAGCGCTCGTTTCGTACGAAGTGCCCCCGTGAGGTATAAATTCTCTGGTACTTTATCTGTTTGCGCGGATATTAGGTATATCGATTCGTGATTAAACCCGTACGCGTGGACAGAAATATTGACAGTTTATGGTGCGTTCCGGCCCGTAGCAGGTTTCCCGGAGTTGTCCGGAAAGCTACGACTGAATTCCGGTTTTTTGGCGGGCATCGCGACTGCGGTTGGGCCTTAAGCGGTCGTGTGTGGCTGTCCGAACTGGCTAATGTCGGTAACGAGTTATATTTTCTTATTTACAAGTTTGTGCATGTTGAGCGGGAATGACCAAAAATAAAGATGATTAAAAGACAATCACCTGATTCATCAACGCTGTCTTATGATTGAAAAACAGACCTGAGGTCAACCTCCTTCTCAAAGATGCCAATAGAAGAGTGGGCTTTCAAAACCTCAAATGGGAAAAGAAGGGAAGCAGCTCAAAGGGGCAGCCATACTTCAGGCGAATGCCTTGCAGTATCATTATTAGGACAAGTCACACTGAGAAACAACTGGTGCTTGAGAGAATTCCCTGGCAGCAGCTGCCACCCTGTGCATGTCAGCTTGGGATATCACCTGTCAAGACAATTATCAGATGATTCATGAGGGCCATAAGAGTTCCAAAAGATTGGTACTTTGGTGGCGGCCAATAAGTCTAACCACAAGATAAATTTTGGTATTAGAACAGTCGATCTTTATGGAAAGGGACCAAAAGTGTGTGGATTTTCCAGGCATAAAACACATTCAGGGAAATGACCAGTTGCTATTTTCTCTCGACTGAACAGAGAGGAATAACTGCCAAAGTATGCCGTTGGCAGGGAGTTGAGGAACAGTCCTCCAAAGTTGAGTCATCTGCAAAATGATATAAATGGAAGTTTTCTCATGGACGAAGAGAGGTCACTGTTTTGGAGACCAAAGAGCAGAAATGGGTCCAGAATGCAACCGTGGAGGGATGCTAGCCTCAAAGGAACAGCACTGGGGAGAGTATTGTCAAAAGGCAACCAGCTTGCCTTTGAAAGTCATGTCCAGGTCACGGTAATGGGAGGCATGTTTAGCAGAGCAGCGCGTCGTTGCGTCACTTTCCACGCAGTACTGCCAGGGGCCTCTGTTGGCATCCGCCAGCAGATCCTGGCCAATCCCCATCTCCTTGAAGATGCGATCAACTTTGCTGCAACCACGAGGCACGTGTCGGCCCCATTGGCCTCCTCACTCACGAAGCTTCCTTCGGCTGAGAGAACTGGTGAGCAGGATCACGTCAGAAAACGAGCCACATGTCACACACCGCAGCTGACGCTCACGGACGATGCAGGTAACAAATTCAATTTGAGTCTCTCTCAGTAACCGCTCGTTGGACAAAATTATGACAGCGAAGCCAAGGATTATCCGAAAAGACTGGTACCGAAAGGAATTAAAGTCTCCGTCTCAGATCTGGTCAAGAGTCCAAGTTCTCACATCCATATAGCAATGACTGGAAGCACCAAGGACGTGAAACTGGGACTTTCGTCCTCCCGACGGTAGGCGGAAGCGCCACACCCTGTGATTCCAGTGAATCCATGACTCCCACAGGAACTCCCGACCGAGATGTATGGTTGCCCTCTGGCCTACAGCCGCAGAGACATGAATATCATGCCAAAGGTAAGTTGACTCTCTGTGACCTCAATTCTGCGCCAAACAAACAGGTACAGACAGGAAGAGCATCCAATATGTCATTGACAGCCTGGATCAATTGGAGTTTTGAACGCAAGGAACCCGTATCCCATGGCTCCGACTCCTCATTCAGCCACTCAAAGGCAGCCTCAAAGGACCGTCCAGAGTGTCTCTGCAAGATGACTGCATCATCTGCGAAATCAGGTCGAGAGACTGCATTCCAAACGGTGCAGCCGCAGCTTGATCTCGTCCGACAGCCTCCCCAGAATCCAGTTCCAGACAAGTGCTGAAAAGGTGTGGGGGGCGAGTACACACGCGCGTGACGATTCCGCAGTAACAGCTGAAATAAGTCAGAGGATGGTATTACACATCTCAGACAGCACTCTCAGTACCAGAAGTGAGTTAGCCATTAAAATTGGATCAGTTTCGGTGGCAGCCGGCCACGAAGAGGCAAGAATCCTCGAGGGCATCCCGGATTCACTGAATCAAATACTTTAAATAGATCAAGCGTAGGCGCTGCAAGCAGCCCCTGCCAGAACGGGCGTGCTGCGTTCCGGTGGAGGACCCCAAGAGCAAGGAGTGCGGTCAATCGTTGAGTCTCTTTGGTGTGAAAGCCTGACTGCTTCTGGATGGCTGGTGGGGCGTTCAGCAGGGATGGTGGGCCAACGCCTATCAGGATTATCGACAAGAGGATCTTGGCCCGGCAATGAGAGCAGCGTCACCGCTCGGTAAGTTGTTGCAATCTTGGGCAATGCACCCTTCCCTTTTCAGAGATGGGACGGGAACAAGACCTCTCTTTCCAGTCAGTTGGGAATGATGCCTGCGTTCCAGGCAGAGCAAAGAACTACAATGCAATGACACGAAGTACAGTATTTTCACCAGCCTGAGAAGTTCAGCATGGATCACAGGATCCAGGAGCTTCACCCATTTTCAACCTGGTTCACTCACAGCCTGATGTTGTCCACAAAATGAAGGTGGACCACAAGTTGAATTTGGAGGGTCAGCAATGGGATGATAACACCCTTGACAATCCAATTCGACAGCTGGTGGATCAGCCTGTACATAACCGCTCAAAATACCGGCCCAGCGGCCTTCACTTCGGACCCCTCTGTCAAGAGCCAACCACCCTCTGCTCTACATGCAGTACACTGAGGGAGGGCTTGGAGGAAAGCAATGCGTGAATTCCCCTGTAAGCAGGATGAGAATCACTTACACGCACAGGTGACGCTCTACCCTCCCAGATCCTCGCACATAGACCTTCCTTGTCCACCCTTAGCGCACGTAACAGTTTTTAACCCCTAGCTCCCTCTAAACATAGCTCTGCCTCCTGCCATTGCTGGCCCTGCGACTCTGTCAATGGTAATCCAGTGTCCCTTGAGACAAAATTCTCTTCGCCCTACGGTGTGTTCAAGACTCACCAGCAACATCAAGGACGGTGGTCTGAAGGCACTCCACAACTCTTCAGGATCCCCAAAGCACCAGACACCTCCACCCCCCGCAAATCTCCATTCAGCTGTTCGTAAATCCTCGCTACCCCCTCACCTTGACGCTTGCCAACATCCAGCAACGCGTAGGCCGTCGAGTAGCCCATTCTCGCTGGAGCTTAAGTGCAACTTAAGAATTGTACAACAAGCCGGTGTCAATATTGAGGAACTGTCATGCATCCGGTAGACCCTGCAGTTCTGGATCATTCTCCAGCGCGCATCAACGAGCAATGGGGAGTCAATCTCCTTTGCCACACCCGCAGCTTGGAATACGAAATCCAGCGATGAGCGCTGTGGGCGCTTGAAATCATGAACCAGCCAGCTAGTCATGACTTCTTTAACAAGTCAAGGACTAGTGCCTATTGCTGTTTTACAGTTTCTCAGCCCTATGGGGACAACACACGTCTCATAACCTGACCTATCCGTTTTCCAGTGAATGCCATAGAAATCCCCCCAAGACGAGAAGAGTATCTCGGCCCTGGGGCTCTGAATCAAGCACCGACATGAGCGTGGCGATCGAATGCGTCCTTCCACGGTGAGATCACTCGCCCAGTCGGACACATTGTACAGAGACCAGGGAACTGACCAAAGAGTGACGAATCGTTTATCTCAAATTTATACGCTCGTTGACTGGGACCCCAATTCAATTATTCTTTGAGTGAGCTTATTGGAGCCAGCTACAAAAACTCCTGGGCATGGTAACATCAAGTGACCAGACCAATAGGTAGGTGTAACCGCCATGATCTCGCTACAATTCCGGTCTCACGAACCTCAGAGTGGCTGCAATCGATGTCCAAAGCTTGAGCTCAGATGATAACAGAGACAGGTGATCATCCCTCTCTTAGGGATAGGACATTCCAGGCACCCACAAAGGTTACATCCAAGGAGACCGCGTCGCTGGTGGACGACACTCAGCAACCAACCCACCCGACACACACTACCGCAATCTGACGCGGGAAAGTTACCTCATGGTTTCCTCCTCATCAAGATTGGGGTCCGAAGGCCTTTGCCCCAAAAAGTAACCCAACTGCAGGAGGATTTCACAGAACCACAGTTGGCCGACAGATACTGGATGGCCGTTGGCTCACAAGGAGCTCCTCTGCCGCTTTGACAGGTTTTTTTTTTTTCTCATCCTGCTGGGTGTGCCATGTCATACACCTCTCCCTTCACCAAGAACTTGGTGGGGGAAGACGGTTTAAGTCGCCGACAACACCGACCATTGGAACAGGTTTTAGTACAGGTTTTAATAGTAACCTGTAGCAAGTGCACAGATCTAATCGCATTGAGGACCTCCATCCATTGTTGGGAAAGGAAGAGCAGCAAGTCCAGAGTAGTGATGTGGTCTGAATCCAAATTGATCAGAAATCAAGCCATTAGAGAAGAGGAAAGATTTGTAGTCAGAAGCGATTATGGATTCCATAACCTTGCTAATGATTGGGAGAAGGCTGATTGGTCTGCAGTTGCAGGGATCTGTTTTTG
>CM068964.1:105020457-105031424 GCA_035128595.1 Eptatretus atami | reverse complement strand
GGGGGAGTTGAGAGGGAAAGAAGGAGTGTGGAAGGAAAGTGGTGAAAAATAAAAACTGATGGCAATAAGGAGAAAATACAAATAAACACGATCATGCACATAGACGGGAAGAAGGGTAGGCCTCAGGGAAACCTGACATGACAAGACCGATGATAACTCACCGAATAAGACAAATTATGAAACAAAACCGAACTTGGAACACACAGTAAACATAGTGGCAGATAACAGCAATTTTTGAGAGGAATCATGCAAATGATGATACAAGCATCAATTTGGCACATTTGTTCTCCAGGGATTCTAATCAAATCTGCCTGATTGGCCATTTGAAAATCCAAATTTTGAAAAATTGAAGAAAAAAAAAAACTTCAAAAAGGCCAGATCACGAATCAATGTTGGATGCTGGCTGAGATTGGTGAATGTTTCAGAAACATCATCAAAGACGTTCCAAGTCTGCCATGCAGTTTTCTTCCCTTTACCATGGAAGGCAGACACGACGTCACATCCAGTGAACGCATGGAAGTATGGGATCCCTCTAGCTTTCTCAGGCCCTATTGCAGAAACTACCTCATGGACTGGAATCCATCGTGCCTTGGCTCCTTGGCCAAAGGCAATCCACATGTTCTCAAGACATAGTTCATCTAAGTGGCAGTACAGATATTGCTATGACTAGTACGTCCGTGTCATTAGCCTTAATGATAATGGACTTGCTACCATCCGTCGTTGCATCCCTGGCGTGTACAAATATTCGAGTGTCAGCTTCTTCATGACAACATGGAGACACAGCATCCAGTGACTTCCTTGTGTGCTAATGGCATCTTCTCCTTTTGTGACAATGACTGTGCTTGTCGTCTGTGCTTCACACATCTTTTCCGCAAGGAAGTGAAACAGCTCAGTCTTGTTGCTGTCATCTCGAAGAAAGCTTCTCCAGTTACTTGGGGTCTTACTGGTTCCTGTCACTCTTCTTCTGATTCCTTGCCCCTTTTCGACCTTGCCTCGGACTTCAGACTTGACTTCTTGTACACATCAAACACTACGTCCTCCCTCTCGTACCTGGCACCATAGGATTCCACCTTTGGGATGATGTCTTCTTTAGCATAGTCATCAAATATCTTTGAAGTGCGTGGAGAGGGGCATTGATAAGTGCTGGGCCATCATTGATGACTGCATCTCCCCTTGGTTCTCTGTCTGGGATGTTCACTTGCGCTTCAAGAATTTCAGCCAGCTGTGACTTCAATTTTTTTTGAAGTATTTTTTTTTTCAAATTTTTCAAAATTTGAATTTTCAAATGGCCAATCGGGCAGATTTGATCAGAAAGCCCTGCAGAACAGAAATGCCAAATTTGATGCTTGTATCATAATTTGTACGATTTTTCTACTATCTACTACACTAACATGGAGGCAACAAAATACGACAAACAACGACCGGATACTTATCTTTGAGAAAGTCTGCAGAGACCCCTGGAGAGAACCAACCGTAACTCAAAAACCGGAACCGGAAGTTCAAATCAAATTAAACAATATCTTTTCCATTCAAACAATCCACCACATATTTCATGATAAATGTTCAATGCCTTTAATGATATAAATACACACAAACAGCTTTGTCTTTATTGTAAACATGATGCTGTAACGTAAAGGAATGGAGGAGGGAGAAGTGTGTGATTGGGAAGGGATGGACTGTCAGCATCAGCTTGTTCTTTTGGAGTTCAGGAGTGTTTCCCTTTCTCGTCCTGTATTGGCTACATTTGTGGTGAAAACAGTTGGAGTCTTTTAAAAGAAACCTTGCAGTTTTGCATCCATATGATTGCAAATAGCTTTTCCCTCTGAAAGATTCAAGCATTGTGCACCATTTCTAGAAATATTTTTGGTATCTGCAATCATTTCTACCCCATGAACCCTACTTAAACCTACCCTCTTACTCGAAGGTTGAAGTGCTTCTTCCTCTCCTCTTTTCCTATTTCTTCACTTCCTTGCTTGTTGCGTCCACCTGTTGCTCTACAGATTGGTACCTTTGTGCCCTCCATCAGCACGCTTTTTACATGGCTGGCAGAAAGGCCGAGGACTTAGCTTGGGTTTGAATCCCGACCCAGCTGTAATCGGTCATGTTGGTCTTTGACAGGCAGGGTGATTTATCAATCCGTGTGCCGTCCCTCAAATGAACGTTAAACAGGAATCCCATGTGCCAGCATTAGTTGATGGACATTAAAGATCACACGGTGTCTCTCGTGAATAGGAGGCGAGCTATCGCTGACACCGTAAACAAATTACAAATTCCTGCCTTGACTTCCTGTGTTAGAGTGGCAACCCATTCAGCTGTGTAAACCGAGCCAAGCAACTGCTTCGGCAGAACCATCGCTCTGTATAGAGCATGGTATTTGAAATCTATTTTTTTTTATGTATTTCTGACAGGATGGTGCAGAGGTGGCACACTTACCTTAACGTGGTATGTGCACTACCTGAGTCCGAGTTTGATTTTTGACCTGAGTAAACTGTTGAATTGGTGTTTCACAGGCAGCATGGCTTTACAAAGTGAACCATTCCTCAGATGGACACTGAGCCATTTGTTCTGTCTGCTTGCGTTCGTAACTGTAGTTGGTCGACATTAAAGATCCGAAGGTGTTTTTCACAAAGGGTAGGTAGAAGGTGAGTTATTGCTGGTTCCTTGAACAAACTCCTGTCACCTTCAGTCAAATGTTAGGCCGAGCTTTATATTTCGTGAAAGACTTGGGCCAAAAAATTTGCCCAGCCAAACTCACAAGGTGGGAATAATTGAATCTATTTCAGAAACAGTACTAAGTACCAGTCGATGCATCCACATGTATGTATAGTCCTAATATTTATTTTTGGGCAGGTGGTCTGGCCGCAACCATCGAGAGAAGATTGGTGTACATGTGGTTTTTGATACCCAGTTGAACATGCGCTCTTACTGTACACGAGCTGGCAAGCGACATCTACCAACCGATAGTTTTGTGTACGACCTCTCTGCCGTTGTGCAGCACCATGGCAGGGGATTTGGTTCTGGTCATTACACTTCCTACGTGTACAACACTGAGGGTGGTATTTATTGCGACATTCATACTCTACACTCTCCTTACTCCTCCTTTTTTATTTATTCACAACCTGCCTCACAGCATCTATTGAGCAACAAAATATTTCATTACCGTTATTTGTCGACCAAGAATGCGATTCGTCGTGTGTGCAGGATTCTGGGTACACTGCAATGATTCGGAACTTAGCGTATGCAGCGTGGAGGACGTGTGCCGAGCCCAGGCCTACATCCTTTTCTACTCGCAGCGTGGTCCACCGGACAACCGTTCGCCCATTGCTGTCAGTGATGCCACGGCCGTCGTTGCTGGCAACATTCCGTTGGTTCTTGCCGACAGGCCCAATCCTGCTGACACTGTGATATGTGATGGATCAGAATCTGCAACGGACTTCGACAACTCAAAGTGTCAAAATAGGGCTCCCCTTCTTCCTCAGCCTCCACCCCCATCATTGCAGCTCCCCCACACTGTGGTGGTAGCCCACGAAGATGGAGATGAGGTGAGTGCGACACCTGTGAGTGGGAAAGGCAGTGCCCCAACTGTAGTTCCTCAGGTCAGTGGAGCCGAGGCAGGTGGAAGGGCTGATATCGTTGCGGCTTCACCTATGCCTGGTGAGGAATTGAGCGAGCTTAATGGGGATGAAACAGCTGTGTCACCAGCAGTGATGGGAATTAACTTTGACCCTTCACCTTGTCACTCCCCTACCTGTCCTGTGGCTTGTGACCCTGGTATACCCTTGACTTCATCGATAACACCACAAACGGAGTCTCAGATACCGGAATCCAACTCCCAAAATCAAGAACAAACCCCGCTATCACTTCTTTTTGAATGTCATCCTTCTGAACCTTCTTCACAATTTCTTCAGGAAGAAGATACCCCATCCAGCCCAGCTACAGTGTGCACAACTTGCTCCAACGGGCCAATCACGTCTGCTGCGACATCGACGTCCGATGTTCCAGCCGATACCGGTCCTTGTCTCATCTCAGAATGCTCTAATTCCACACCTTCCCTTCCACTTGGACTTGTAGAACCATCAAAGCCTGACACAGCATTTTAGATATGGTTTGCATTTTTGTCCTTTTTAATGTTTTTGGCAGGTATTTGAAAAGAAACTTCGTTTAGCTCTCCGAGCATAAAGCCTTTGTATGACATCCCGGCCTGTGGATCCTGATGAAATGGATGTCTACGTGACAGGGATTTTGGTTTAGGAACTAACTACTGAGCAAGTTCGTTTGAAGCAAAAAGACACCAATGCAAGAAAATGGCCTTTTTTTCTACAATATACTTTTAAATATTTTTGGTTGTTTTTACTAAATGCTGCCTTTTTTCAAAACTCAGGCAGATTTTAAAGCAAACAAAAAAAAACCATGGAAACCAGCTGACCTCTGATCTTTTAAGACTGAAACTCAGTTTTACAGCTTCGTGGATTATTTGCCGTAAATGTACCTACCTGCCGAGTGGGTGGTAAAACAGGCCATTCATTGTTAAATGGCATAACTCAGGTTTTTGAATTTACTGTTTGTTATTCTTCCCTGCAACACCCTTGCAAATCTGTTTGGCATTCTAAATGCATGCTCGTGTGAAGCGGAACCTTGGGATTGAGAAATGGAATGTTGCCATCATTGTGGCAGTAGCTGAAGTTGTTTGGGTCTCTAAGATACATTTTTAATATGGTGACCACAGTTTAGGTTTTTTGTTTTGTTTTGTTTTCCTTAAAACTGACGCCTGCAAGTGACAGCACGACTGCTCGACACGGTGAACGCATGGCAAACATCGAAGGAGAGTCGATGCCGATGCTCGATTGTTTGCTGCGGGAAGCCTTACTGCCATGGTACCAAGATTAAAAAGGTAACTTTCACGGTGCAAGACCATTACGAGCGTCATCGTGTAACATCAGCCTTTCGTCACATTGCTATTGTGCCAAGTAAGCAGTTCCTTTCCCCCCCCCCCAGCAACGGGGAAAGTGAATGTCATGAAGTAAGAGGATGCTGTCCATCTTTTGATGCTCCAGGATTCGGTAGTGCAATTGTGGTTCTGTCTGGTGTTGTGTTCAGCTTAAAAGTAGGATAGTTTATGGTGAGTTGAGTGAAAAGATTAAGATGAGCAAAATGGTTATGGGTAGAACTGGTACAATAAATTAAGGAAACAAAAAGATTTTGATAATGTGAAGGTTATGAGTGCAGCTGCATGTGTTGGCAAGAAGCAGCGATGCTAGTTACATCCCGGTGTGACCCAATCTAGCGGCGAGCCGTTCATGGCTCACCCACAGCCAGTAATGGGTAATTTGGGAAATGTTGAGGAGGAAGAAGAGGGTGCAGAAATAATAAAAACTGAATGACAGAGGCTTGATTGAGTACAGGCCGTGTTTGGTTTAACTTTGCCCTGAAAGAAATCATTTTTGAAATAAACCTTTTTCAGGTTTGGCACTTGTTCCATGTACACACAACCTGGCTTTATTTCACTTTTAAAGCAGGTAGATACCAAGGCAAAAATGTCAAAACCAGTTTGATTGCTTTTGATAACAAAGTTGCTGTCAGAAACCTAATTAATCCAAATAAATACATCATGGACAGTGTAGAGCCAGGTTGACGATGGAACGGAGACGTGGTCTTGCAAGTCTGCATCTGCAGAAAAACAAGAAATAAGTATCGATTTGTTTTGTTGTGAGATTAGGCCTAACATCATCTAAGGATTTCTAATGCAATTACATTTATGAACAAAAATTATCGGAGGTTCATTATGTACAGCACACTTGGTTAAACCAAATGCTTAACAATTCCAGGACCATTGACATATATGTATAACCGGCTCAAGTCGGGGAGGACAATGAAATACAATCCACACATCACTCCTCGCTCTTACCTAGGCAAGTGCATATTACACTATTTTTGCCCCGACCTCTTTTCCCCACATTGCGTTTTCGACTTCTCTTGACCGAGTGATTATCCGTTTCAAAAAAGTAACTTTTCCATTTACAAGAAAACTAAAGTTTGTTTCAGAAAATAAATTCCGTTTTGTGTTCGGAATTAATATTTTTATGTACAATTTCCTTCAAGTTTCCACCCCTAAAAGTCAAAAATGTGCAAACCGAATCTGTGGGGTGCTGTGCTTTACACTACATTCATCTCAATTACAACGTCCATGTACGCTCATGCACAAAGGACAGGTGTACGGACACAAATACACCGGGGGGGGGGGGTTGTCATCACTTCCCACACACGCTTCGATGTTTTCTATCACGAGTCCCCTTTCCTCAAATAATTTTCATATGTAATGTAATTTATACAGATTTCCTACCATGGCGCTCATAAGTTTTAATTTTGGGTTTCACACGTTGCTTTTGATGTCTTTGGGAGTTCATTTTGCAATCCCTTCTGGATTTAGACTATTTTTCAGTGTAAAATGTTTTTTTATCCAAAGTCGTATGCATGCGCATGTGATATCCGACATTTTTTTTTTCGCCGGAGATCGCAGTTTCATGGAATAGTTTCACTGAATTTTTTTTAAGTGGAGGGTTTCAAATCGAATTTCATTTTGATTGGGCTCTCCACAGATTGTTTGACGTTCCGTATTTAGTGGCAGCAATCGATATTCACAGCAACGCTCACAGCAACAGCAATTTAGTGGCAGCAACGTGTCGGCCGTGCTCGCGCTCCGGCAAAATGTGGTATTCCTTGTGTGTCAAATCGTGGGACTTACTCTTCATAATTACGTTGTAGGCATGTCCGTCTGTGGAGAATTGTACACAAAATTAAAGCAATTTATTGAATATTTAATTTGTAATTTGACCTTATCTTGACCTTTTTTATGCAATTTACTGAATTCCGTTTTATTCCACATCATTTATTTGTTTGAAGTCACAGATTCCATGATTTCTGTCCGTTTTCCACAATTGCGGAAAGTCCTTGGCTCTACTTCTCCCTTCCAATCAGCTTTCTCTTCCATACCCACTGTCTTTTTTCAACCATGGGTTCCTTTGTTCCAGCCTCATTTAATTATATCCTTCTTCAGACGCATTCTAAGACACCCTCGGACATCTCACTTACTCTCGATGAGGGGGTCCTAATTCGCAATTTTGTTCGGCCTTTTTAAACATGCCTCGATTTGGAAACCCGATCGACTCTGAAAGACTAATTAAAGTATATAATTAAAATATATCGGATTTGAAAATCGGATTTGATGGACAGTGTCAAAATCTGTTGTGAAAGCCTGACAATTTTTTTAACAAAAATGAGCAATTTTTATAACTAAGTGTATTTATTTAAACAAAGCATTAAACCTCATTTTTTTTTTTTTTTACTGTTCGGATGATGATGTTGAGTGAAGCAAAAAAAATTAAGGAATGTGCAGATAGTTTAACTTAATTGAGCACAACGCCATGCTTAATAACCTGCTTTTGCAATACATGACAGCACAGTCCACAGCTGTTCGTTTTTTTGGCAAATATGTACACAGATTGCTCTTTCAGTTTTGGTAGATTTGCTCACATTACAAAATATTGTTACAGGCCGGGGGTCGTGGCCGCCAACCGACCGCTCTGAACGGAGCCGCAAGTCGAGTCGGCCCGACCGATCCCCGGAATATAGATCGCCGCCCGGATAACTCCGAGCGACGGGTCCTTGTACAAGAACCGAAATACGCCAATCGGCAGATCACGTGGGGTAGGGTCGATTGCCAATCTTCAATGTACCTAAATACCCACGTGATCCAACTACCGGGGTATTCCACCCTCGACGGATCTCGTACGGAACAAACCGCCGAGGCGAGCTTGTCCGTGCGCGATCCGAGCGGCGTAATCGCCGAGAACCGTCGGTCCAAATGTCCCCCTATTACGGCAACCAACGGCTTTCTAACTTCCAACACCGAAATGTTCAGTCAATGAGGGAATGGACGAAGCGAGCAGGTTTACATTTACACAAGGACATTTATTATAATGAAACACGTATGCAATTAACAAGCAACAAAAGAACTACAACCGTCTATAAGCAATTATTAATGTAGTCACTTACACAGTTTTACTTACGGGACTCGGCGCCACAAACATTCATTCGAAAGAAAAGCAGGAAAAAGACCCCATCAAAGGCAATGGGGTCAGACTGGACCTCTTGGTCTTTATGGCGTGGGACTTGGCAGACCGAACGAGTCCCACGAGACCGTTGCAGGTTACCTGCACCCTCGTGGTGTCTGGCTTGGGCGACCACGATGCTCCTCCCCACAGCAGCTAGCGTAGCCGCGGTCGAGCTCGGGCCTTCCGTGTGGCAGGCGAGCTCTCTCCGGCTCTTCCTCACGAACGCGCTTGGGCGACCCGCGATGCTCCTCCCCACGGCAGCTAGCGTAGCGCGGTCGAGCTCGAGCCTTCCGTGTGGCAGGCGAGCTCTCTCCGGCTCTCTCCACACGAACGCGCGGTTTGTGCGACACAGCAGGCAAGCTGCGCCTCCAGCTCGCGTCTCCTTCGCGACGCCCGGACTTCCACGCAGCTCCTTGCTTCTGGGTTCCTCCCGACACCCCAACTGCCGAAGCAAAAAGCTTACTCCTCCCACGGGACTCAGCACGCGAACTCTTTCCACGAACTCTTTTGGGATTCCTTTTACTGGACTTTCACGAGCTCTTTTTGGATTCTCTCTCGAACAAAGAAAAGATGTCCTCTTTATCCTTTGCAACCCCTCCCCCGCACCCGCGTGACTCATGCCCTCGTGATCCACCCCCGCTCAACCACGGGTGGGAGGGAGTTGTTGACGTCACCGCAGGGTTCTTCTTCCTCTTCGCAGAAGAGGGAGGGACGTCTCCATTGTTTCTTTCCCTATTAAATCGATCCGCAGCGCATCTAATAGATTTCAAAACATTTAAACAATGGGAGGTGAGCTGTCTAGGGAACATGCACTTATCGACATAGCTGACTAAGGGAACCTGTATGTTGTGTGCGATTGAATTCCAAATTCGTAACAATATCTATATATTAATACTGAAGGACCAATTTTGTGCTCCTCCTAGCGGTCGCGTCACGTTTTTCTCAGTACTGTGACCTGGACTGAAAAGAACTTCGTACCTGTAAGAGTGCATCGCACATCGTGCCAATAGTCAAACTTCAATTCTGAAGCAGAATAAACACTTTCGTTTTACATTCATTTACATGGCGACGTGCGACGTCACCGCTGAGAGGCGTCAGGACGTCATGACATCATCGGTCATTCGCTGACGTCATTACGTCTGTCGTCAACAGACTGTTACCGCTGAGAGGTGTAATTCCACTCCTCGAAAATAGCGTCTGCAATGTAAAACCCTCTTCTGCACATGCTGACTACCTCAGATGTGAATTTGACACAAAAAAATGTAACAAGAAACATTGTATCTTCATATATTAATACTGAAGGACCAATTTGTGTCCTCCTAGCGGTCGCGTCACGTTTTTCTCGGTACTGTGACCTGGACTGAAAAACTTTGTACCTGTAGAGTGCATCGCACATAGTGGCAATAGTCAACTTTCAACTCTGAAGCAGAATAAACACTTTTCGTCGAGACGGGGGCGAGGAGTGAAGAGGCGGGGCGGGGATGAAGAGACGGGGGCAGGAGTGAAGAGGCTGGGGCGGGGATGAAGAGACGGGGGCAGGGAGTGAAGAGGCTGGGGGCAAAGTAAGCAAATTTGGGCGAAGACGGGTTTGGTTTTTTGTGAGAAAACATAAATAATACGAAGACGCATGAGTGAGGTACAGAGGAAGAAACAAATGGTCAGATCTGCGAGGGGAATCAGCCGATTGACTGAGAACTTCGTGTAAGGATGTACAGGTTACTAAGAAATATAGAAGAGTGTTTGATGTGAGCGTTTTGCATTGGTACCAGCTTAGCGAAGCCGAGGCGGTGGCGCAAGTGGGCTGGAGACGAGAAGGGATATCGAAGAGTCTCACTGATACGGGAGTAATATATGGCGAGAGGGTCGAGGCTCAAATTAAATATATTTTTTTTTGTTCCCGAGCTGAAGGCGTCGGTATAGCAAATTAGAATGCTTGCCTTTTGAATGAGGTCTTTATTCCAAAATTAAAGGAAAAAATTTTGCGGGAGGGTCCAGAGAGGGGGATAGAATATGATCGCATCCTAAGTGCCGGCGGGGGATCATATGAGCATACCTTGGTGCGACAAGTACGCCCATAGTCCCAGCTCATGAGAGTCCCTCATACGTAGATAGAAGGTCCTGGTAGTGGTTGATTATGAACGGAATCCTTGTTCTTGTGACGGGTGTCTCTGCTATTATATCATAAATACATACTATTACGTTTGTTGAATTATTATTAATAGGAGATAGTTCGCAATACGATAAATGGCTACTTTTTCTTTTTACACCGTTTTTGTGCGTTTATTCTGTCTTTCATTTTGATCAGAATTTATATTTATACCAAATAGTTCCTGCCATATATATCTAATCTTTTGGTAATATGTTTCTGCATAGCGAAGAGGTACGTTAGAGCCACACTTTTTTTACGGTACTGTAGTCGAAATGGGACCAAATGACTCTTCGTGGGGTGTGTATGTGCCTGCATGCTTGGTAACGTGTGTGCGGTGCGCTGGTTTCGTGGGCGCGCGATCTGAACTCGAACTGGGACCCGTGGTGCTGTGGAGGTGGTGATGCGGATTTAAATCCCTGAACGCAAATTCAAAATATTAAATAATTCCACCTGCCAGACCATACGTCCTATCCGGTTGAAATTTAAAACATATTCCCCATGACTACTTGATCATAATTGAAAGGTTTCATGTCGAATGACGAAGTAGTTCAAGAGAAAGAATAACAAGAGAGAGATCAATTTTTGCAACTTCAAAGCTCGTGACTTGCACTCTGACTTCGGTTAGACCTTGAAAGTATACATGTGTAGTTCATCGACACTCTTATCAGGATCACTAATGACCAGATCTCCCGTTCCTTCATTGTGAT
>CM068964.1:105002713-105013207 GCA_035128595.1 Eptatretus atami | reverse complement strand
CCTCCCTCTTTCTCTCTCTCCCACATTAATATTCCCATCAGCAAAGTGACAGCTTGTATACAATAATTGTAGATTTACTATTATTTCTTGAAAATGGAGGGGAAAAGCCACATGTAAAAGAGGCCTGTGGTAAAACACTGACACTTGTGAATTTGGTTGGATTTAATTGCATGTGGGTTGTTAAGTGGTTAAACAGATTTAATTGCATGTGGGTTATTAAGTGGTTAAACAGATTTAATTGCATGTGGGATGTGAAGCAGTAAAACAGATTGGATAATGAACTACCTACTTCCTCACATATGCTCCCACATGGAATGTCTCCATCTAAAAAACCCACCATTCACGAATTGATAAACTGAACAGCTATTGTCATTAACTTGCAGTTCCCAATTACACAACTCTTCTTATCAAACTTAACTTTGTTTCCTTTTACAAAACACAATATATTGAACACGAGCATGGATCGGCTCGCAACACTCGCCACTCCACACGTCGTTGCAGAGATTGACGTTACAGATTTGCTGTGTGGCCATTATTTACACCAATCATAACACAAACATTTCTTTTCTCCAAATTTATTTGTAATATAGGAAATATTATATTTCTTTGTTATACAAGAACGTCCAAGTGGTCTCAATGGTCAAGGGTCGAAGCTGTTTAACGGGTGTAAGGGGTCTAAATGGTGTTAAGGTGAAAGGGGTCTTTATGGTCTTTTGGGTTATCTGCACCTTTTGGGTCCTCAGGGTCTTGTTGAATTAACGATGTATGTGTGCATGTTGTGTGTGTGTGTGTATATGTATATATATATATATGCACACATATATGCACACACACATATATACATATCAAAAGGGAAGGGACTATCGAAACGTATATTAATGGAATAACTGTCTTGGGACCATATATGTTTTGGATGAATGCGGTTCCGTAGAACCGGAGGGGAGTGGTGGGGTGATGAAGAGGTGAGGGCTATATTTTTAATTTTGCGAATTCGCGCGCGGGTGCGATGATCCAGGTGACTCGAATCGACCCTGCCTCGCACGACGAAAATTGTCGTACTCCGCTAACGCGGGTCCAGTCAATGGTGTGGACTTTTGATACAACCAAGTTCCGATCTAAAACAGCGCGGATAGGGTGAATCGCGAAATCGATATCCTAGTACTACCCAGGTAATACCGCGTTGTATGACAGTCGACTTCGGAACGAGTATCGCTTAAAGCGGCTTCGTTTCGGGCTAACGGGATAACGAGCGGGTTATACTGTCGGCCTTGATGTTAACGATTAATTATTCGGACTGCGTAGCGGCCACCGCGAACCTTTAGCTGCGAAACAAGCCATGGAGACACAACGAAAAGGTAGGACGCACGAACAGGGCGATTCAACGAAACAAGCACGTTAGATTCGACAGAACACAATAGTATGCAAACATATAGCAGCAGCATGTAATTTAACAGCTTCATAATGACATCAATAAAAATAAAATGGAACAAAGACCCACAATGCAAGCTAACCGAATACGCGGAACACGGGAATTACACAATTCTACTTTGCGAGCACGTACGGCGCCACATCCACACAACGTTAAAATCAAAACAGATAAAGAAAATGGATAATCGACGTTCCCTGAGGTTGTTGAGTCTCGGACCGTCCATCGCGTGGTCCGCGGCTCTCTCCCTGGCGTTCGGTGCAGCGCCACCACTCAGACCCTCTGCCTTTACCTCGGTTCGACCTCGGCCGAACATGCCGAGAGGACGCCTGAACGCAGGAGCAGAACGACCGGAAATGGAGGAGCCGACAGGCAGCCGATATCACGACCAGCAGCAAGCAGAGAGAGTCCAAGCAGAAGAGGAGTAGAGTAATCACGCGAAGAGAGAGGAAAAACTCATCCGCCTCCGCTCTATATCGCCGCAGGTCGCCCGTCTAACGGACTATCCACTTCTTTACGGGGCGCTTCGAGAGGGGGGCGGTTCCAGTCTCGTTTCCTATCTTCGCTCTCGTGGGGACGAGCGAGCCGTTCTGGGCGGGCCCAAGGAAATGGAATGGCGGAATGCCGCCGTCAGCTGTTGGGGAACTTCCTTCCTCTCGGCTCAGACGCGCTCCAGGCAAAACGTCGAACGTCGTGACCGACAGAAGATAGAGAATATATATGGATTGTGGAGTAGTGGCGAAGATGGTGCGGTTGGTTGTGAAGGGGGCGGTGCTGGGGTTGTTGGAGTGGGTGGTTGGTGGCGTTGGTTGGTTGTGGCGTTGAAGTGTGGTTGGTTTGAAAATAAAGAGCACGAAAAGCCTTTAAACTCAAATAGATTCTGCAGCCCGAATAGAAATAAGATTAATCTCTCTATAACAGTGGGTTGGGCTAACTACAGTGTTAGATATCTCTACGGGACTGATGATGTTTGGAATTTCCACAGGCCGTAAATATATTATACGATATATACTTAGGCGTAGTGTGCGTGCCGCCTGTAATTGCGGCTACTGGAGGATCTGTGGTTGGGAGATAGACTTGAGGACGCGGAGCTGACTGCAGATGGCAGCGATACGGAAAGGTGTAAAGGCAAGCCCCGAATCATGGCGAACCAATACCAATTATCTGTGTCACTAAGAAGGCGACAGGGTTAGCGTCATGGAAGGGCATCCGCCGTAAAACATGTGCCAAATCAGTATCGGATACAACTGGATGTCCGCTGTGGGACGACCATAAAGGGGCAGCCCAAAAGAAAATAGTGGTGTTGTTATATGTGTGTAATAGTGTGTGTGTCAATGTACAATATATAACTACAATATACATACATAACACCACGAGAACCACACACAACACACCACACACACCCACACACACTGGTGTTTGTGCAGTGGTTAGGGGAGCCGGCTTGGGACCAAAGGTCCTGATTCAAGCCGTTGGGCCACTGAATTATATATATATATTTTATATTAATTATTAATATTAATATATATGATATTTATATATATAATAGATAGATACTCTGGTGTTGTGTTGGCGAGTGGTCTAGCGGCAGCGGCTGGGACCAAAAGGTTCTGATTCAAGCCCGTTGGGCCTAATTTATTTATATTATATATTGTTATAGTATATATATGATTATATATATATAATATATATAGTATATATATTATAATAATATTATTAGATAGATGTACGCTGGTGATTGTGTTGGCGTAGTGGTTAGTGGCAGCCCTGGGACGCATAAAGGTCCTTGAGTTCAGCCCTGTTGGCTGAATTAATATATGTTATGAATATATAATTTATAGTGATAATATATATTTTATTTTAATATTATAGATATAATATATATAAAGTCGTATAACACAGGGGGTTGACTCAGCATGTGCTCATCTTCCGAGGTCGGCGGAAATGAGTTACAGTGTATGCCCGGTTAGAAATAGGTGTACCATATCCTGTGTGTCGAAAGGCGTAAAGGTGTTGCGTAGGTAAGGAATCCGAGAGTAGAAACCTATGCCAAATATTTGTCGGAAAAAAGGAAATTTACATACATATGCGGAGCACATATTGGTTTGAGGCCCGGGTTGAAAGTACGACCGCACGTACCGGTGGTACAGCGGTACAGTGAAATTGTCTACTGCTGGGGCGAAGGAGGGAGAGGAGCGGGGAAGGCGAGTCCGGAGCAGTGGAGAGGGAGGTAAGAGTAGAAATGTGAGTGATAAGTTGGAAATCTGATGTTGGGAGACTGACTGGAAAGAGGAGAGTTTGGGTGATATGAGTGGAGAGAAGAAATGGTGACATACGTGTTGTACAGAGAGACAAGTGGATTGGGGATGAAGTGCTAGGGAGTTGGCAGGGTGGTTTCAAACTGTTGTCATGGTGATGGATGGAGGGAAATGGTGTGGGGTGTTCTTGAAGGGGATTATGTTAATGAGTGTATTGGAGGTGAGGAGAGTGTGTGACCGAGTGATTAGTGGTGAAGTTGGATAATTGAAGGGGTGATGATGAGTATCAGTGCATATCCCGAGTGGGGTTGTGAGATGGGAGTAATGCGAGAAGATTTCTGGAGTGAGGTTAAGAGTGAAGTGGGGAGATGTATATCAGATGAAGATGGTTGATTGAGAGATTTAATGGCTGTTGGGAAGGGAATAAAGAGGATAGAGGGAGGTGATGGGTAGGTAGGGTCTCAACAGAGAAATGTGGAATAGATGGGCAATGTGGTAGAAGTTCTGCAAATGAATGGAAATGGGAGTGGTAAATACGTTTTTCAGAAGGGAGGAGGACCAAGAGTGAGTAAAGAGTGGAAGGAAGTGCACACAGGTGGATTACAGTATTTGGCAGGAGATGCAACTGAAAGGATTAGGACTGTAAGGTGGTGGCAGGGAGAGTGCAGTCGAAGAAATCGATTGGTGGTGCTGTAGGGATGATTTGTTTGGAGTGAGGTTGAGGAAGAGGTAAGTGAGGGCTGAACAAGGAAGATGGTGATAAACTGAAGGAGGAAGATGTCGGGTGGAATTTGGGAGGAGGGCGAGACAAGGTACTTGGGACTGGGAGTAAAGAGGGGTGGGATGATTGGAGCAAACATCAGACAAGACATAGAGAGAAGAGATAGACTAGTGAAGGTACTTGGTGTGACATACTGGCACAGAGGAACGGAGAATAAGGAGACTTGGTGGTGGAACGAGGAAGTACGGAAAGTATGGACCCCAGGAGAAAGGGGTTGGCGAAAAAAGAAGTGGGATAGTAGAAGATGAGAATAGTAGGATAGGAGGTATTAGGAGTTGGCGGCGAAAGGCAAAGAGGACGGTGGATTATGTCTAAAAAAGGCAATATGACGACTGTAGAGAAGTGGATACAAAGGGAAGGGGAAATTAGGATTAGTACGTGATTGCAGAAGAGGGACCGATGGGAAGGATGTGCTGCAGGTTAGGGTGATAAAGGAAGCAAATGGGAATGTGCTGGACGTAGCGAGGAGAGTGTGTGTGAAAGGTGGCTGAGTCTTGAGAGCTGATGATGAAGAATAATGAGAGAGAGAGAAGGTTGGAAGAGGTGGACGATAGTGAAAATCTCAGGAAGTGGGGTGGATCGTAGAAGAATCGAAAGGGTGAGAGACTGCTATGGAAGAAAGATGAAAAGTAGTGGAAAGGGCGGTTGCAGATGATAATACCAGTGATAGGCATAAACGGGTTTAGGAGAGATGGATGGGGTTTAGTTCACACAGATGTGTTTAATAAAGTGTTGGAAAGTTGGAGAATCGCAGGGAAGGCAGTTTGGAGATCAAGTGTATAGGTTTCAGATTTTCAAGAACAGCAGGGTGATGTGACAGAGCTGTGGAATATTACTATGAGGGATAAAGTTGTTAAGAATAGAGTTGTGGGAAAGGTAGTGGAAGCTATGAGTTGAGAGGAGAAGGTGAGATTTGTGAAGCAGAATATGGGGTTTATGCAGGAAAGAGCACCACTTGATTTGTGATGTTTGCTTTGGAATGTTGATGGAGAGTATAGGGAAGGAGAAGTAGTTAACATGTGTGTGTTTGTGATTTAGAGAAAGCTTATGATAGGGTGCCAAGAAAAGGCAGTTAGTGCGATTGTTGAGGAAGTAGGGATGGTGGAGAAGTATGTGAGGATCGTGCAGGAATAGTATGAGGACAGTGTGGTCAGCGGTGAGGTGTGCGGTAGGGAATGAGCATTTGGGTATTATGGTGGCTATTGGTGAAAAAATTTAATTGGAAATTTGTGTGGGGTGGGGTGTATAAAGATGGGTGAGTTATTTGATTGGGATATTCTAGATGTGGGAAAAATGGATGTGTTGTGATGTATATGTATTTTATTGATTGAGTAATTTTTATAAATATGGATGATGGTGGATTGATGGGATTAAGAGTGGTGGCTGATTCATGATTTGTGTATCTGTGTGATCAATTGTGAGCTGGATGACATGGAGTTTTTTGAAAGTATGAAGAGTGATTGGTATATAATGGAAGATTTGGGTTTATTGTGGGATATGGATGGGTGACTCTAGCTGTGATGTTGTGGTGTAATTGTGGTTGTGAAATTAATGATGGTAATTATGTGAGCGGAATGTATGATTAAATTGATATGAGATGGGAATTGATGAGTTGTAATCTAGTGGGCGGGGTAATGTGGGGGATATGAACTTATGTGGATGTGGACTATTAAATGCATGGGGATGGTTGGAATTGGTGGAAAACTGGAAATAATGAGTTTGAGGGTGGTTTGGATGAATTGGTGATGGTAAATTGGGGGTGGGGATGGGATATGTGTTATCTTGGGTTTGGGTTAACTATTGGTGGGTGATTGATGGAGGAATGGATGATAGAATGCAGAGAATAAATTACTGGTGGGGTGTTGATGTGGATATGCGCGGTTGGTGGGAATGCTATGATGATGGGGGGGTGTAAATCAGTGATGGCTGATGATGGGTAGGGTATTGGGATGTGATGATTTCTCTGGAAAATATTTTGAATGTGGTCTATTTATGGTGGATGGTTTTGTGCTTGTATGTTTGAGTTGTCTGTTAATGGGATATTATATTAAATATAGAGAGTGTGAGGGATTTGGAGATGGTATTGTGGGTTTTGTGGATGGATGTGGATTGGGGGTATATTGGATTGTAATATAGATTGAAGATTATGATCAAGTAGATGGGGGGAAGATGGGTGATGGGGAAGAATTGGGGGTCATGGATGAGATATTGATTGGGAGAAATGTTGTATGTTGAATGATTTGTATGTAATGTTGGGCAATGGTATAATGATGTCATTTGACAAATTATTGCAAATAGGTATAGCATGAATGTGTTGAGATCGAATGGTTGGTATGTGTTGGGGTGGTGATGATAATTTGGGGATGTGTGAAATTATGGATGGTGTGTTGGGAGGGGCCTATTTTGTTGGGGGAGTGGATGACTATAAATGTGGGGGGAGGTGTTTTTGATTGTGGGGGGTGATGTGTATTGGAGATGTGGATTTATTCAATTGAAATGGTGGGTTGGTGAGCGATGGAAATATTGTTGGGGATAGATTGGGTGAGCGGAGGGAAATTGATTGAAATATGATAATATGATAATATGGGTTGTGATGGGGGTTGAATGTTTGAATATGGCTGGGTAAATGATGTGTTATGGATTGAATATGCTGGTGGGGGAGTGAATACCTATTGGTGGATTTTGAATTTTGGGGAGGTGGAATAATTGGAGTGTGAAATGTGATTTGAAGTGGGAGGTGATAATTTGAAACATGTTTATGAGAATTATCTTGGGAATGTTAATTGGATGGAATGGCTGGGTGGTTGGCGGGGTTGATTGGGGGTGTGATTTGTGATGGAAAATGGAAATGTGGGGTGGGAGAGAATGTGATATGGTGTGGTGGCATATGATATGGTTGATGTAATTAGTGGGTGATTGAATTATGAATAATGTTGTGGAAGATGGGGGGTATGTCTTATGGATGATGTGTGGTGATTGGGGTCTTGAAGCATGAGCGTATAGTGTGAATGTAAATGTGGGGGTGGGGAAAATTAGTTTATGGGGGTGTATGTGGTTTGGTTATTTTGTTGACTATATGAGAGATGGTGGGAAGGAAATGTGTGATATGAGATGATTGGTTGGGAATGGGATGGGGGGAAATAATAGATAGGAAAAATGAGTAATGGTGGATGTGAGGAATTGGGGGTGGGTGATGTTGGTCATTATGGGTGAATTTGTGAATGATGATAGCATAAAATGGATGGATATTGGGTGGGTGAGATGTGGATTTGGATGATTGTGATACACTCTCTGCTTATAATATAGGAGTAGAGAGCGTCGTGGTGGTGTTCGCGGCTCGCTGCTTATTATGGGGGTAACAATGGGGAATGGAATATGAGAAAGTGACATAACTGTTGGGGTGATGCTTGTGGGATGAAATGATAAAAAAAATGATTAGTAGTCGATGATGGCGGCCATTAATTGGCGGGTGATATTTCGTGTGGGGGGGCTATGAATGGATGAGGGTTGTGGATGGATTTAAAGGATCTGGATGGGAGAATCGAAGTGTTATGGGGATGTAAAGCGGAGGGCTAGTTGTATATATAGAGTCTGATATGAGATAGAGATAGAGGGTGAATGGGGTATTGTATTTGTTTTGGGGGGGGGATGGGTAAGCGGATGGGGTGGTGGTACGGGTCCCGAGTAATGGTTGGTGGAAAAAGGCTGTGCCACTCTACTGGTGACTGTAGGTGAGGGGGAAATGTGATTGATTTTGGCTGATTGGACTTGATAATTGGTATGGTTGATGGGGTCTTTTGGAGGAGATGGATGAGTGAGTTAATTGATGTAGTTGGTGGTAGTGAACATTGAGGGGCGTTGTGTCTGGCGAAGTAATAGGTGTAGATATTTTGTTTGTCATGTGGATTTTGGGGTATGGTAAGTGATGGGTGTTATGATTGGTGAGAGGATGGGGATGAGGGGGGAGGGATGGGGGGAGGGAATGTTTTTTGATGTGATGGGAATTGGTGTATGTGTGGGGTGATTTAATTGGGTGTGTGATGATGGAAATTGGGGGTTGGGCGCGGGAATGGAATGGTGGTTGTGGAATGGGGGGTATGTAGGTGATTGAGAGTGTGATTGGTGTGATTGGATGGGATGGGATTGGAGATGAAACACAAATGGAAATAATTGAGGAATGTGAGTGGCGTTTGGATGTGGATGCTGAGGGGTATTGGTGGAAGTGGATGTGGTGGGTTGTGAGGGATATGGTGATGATTTAAATTGTGGATGATTGATTATGAATGGAGGTGGATGGGGAGTTTGCCAACTATGAGAGCAAACAAAAATGCGGGGTGATGGAGTGCTGAGCATTGCCACCAAATGGATGGATTTATTGAGATGGATGAGTGGGAGGTGGAATGGGTGGGGAAAAGGGGCGGGTTGATGGTGGGTGTATTGATTGGAAGGTGGAATTGGAGAATGGTGTGGGGAATCTGATATTGATTGGGTATGTAAAGATTGAGGAGATGGATGGATGGAGATTTGTGAGGGATGGATGATGGGGGGTATGATATGGGCAATTAATGAGTGATGGATTTAGGAAGTGGATATAGTTTCGGATGAGGGTGGGCATTGAAGTTGTGTGATTGGGATTGGGTGGGGGGGGTGTTGGAAACCGTTTAGGTTAAAGGGGATATGCAAACAAGGATCAACTCTGAGCCTTTCCTGTTTGCATGGTGATGGACATGGGTTGAGCGATGTAATTGACTGGAGTCTCCATGGACTATGATGTTGCATGCCAAGGATGACATCATTCGATCTGTAGAGAGAGTAGGGAGCAGCTGAGGCAGAGCCTCGAGAGAGTGGGGTAAGATGGAGAAAAGAGGGGAATGATGATCAGTGAGGAGTATAGACGGATACATGTGAGTAACGATGTGAGGGATGGGTGTGGTACATGGTGCGGTGCAGGATTGAGGCTGGGGAGGTGGATGGGATTAGTAATACTTGGGATCAAACTGTCAAAGTCCAGGAGAGATGTGGTAGAGAGTGAAAGGAGTGCAACAGAGATGGAGAGTGAGTGGAGAAAGAGTGAGAGAGTGAATTGTGACAGGAAGGGGATAAAGGCGTGAGAGGAAGGGGAAAGTATAATAAAGCCACGGTAGAGAGACCCAGCTATGTTGTATGGTTTGGAGGGGTGGCGCTAAAAAAAGACAGGGAATCGGAGCTGGAGGTGGCAGAGTTTTTAGAGATACTTGATGTCTCACAGTTGAGTTGACGAGGATGGCAGGATAAGGAATGAGTATATACGAGGGATGGCAGCGTTAGGACAGTTTGGATGACAGTGAGACGAGGCGAAGCTCGAAGATGGTTGGAACATGTGCCAGGAGGGAGAAGCGGAGTATAATCGCTAGGAGAGGATGCTGAGAGATGGGCGGCCAGGTGGATAGAGGAGCGTGAGGCCAAAGAAGAGGTTATGGGATGCGGTGAGGGAGGACATGTCGGGCGATTGGAGTGTCATGGAAGATGTGGAGGATAGCGCGAAATGGGACGGTGTGATCCGATGTGGCGACCTAAAGGAGAGCAGACAAAGAAAGAAAAGGATATTAGAATTTAAAGAGGGGTCTCGGACGCCAACCGAAATCCGTCTGAAGGACGCCGCAAGTCGATGTCGGCCGACGTCGCCGGAAATAATAGATCGACGCGATTACTCCGGAAGAGGGTCTTGTACAGAACGAAAATATCGCAATAACGCAGATCACGGTGGGGTAGGGTGATTGAATCTTCATATTTAACTAATAACACACGTGATCAACTACGGGTATCACTCGCGGATTGTAATGGACAAACCAGCCGAGGGAAGCATTGACGTTGCGCGCGATTAAGAGCGCGTAAGTCGCCGAAGCACAGTGCGTTCCACATGTTCCCACTATTAGGAAACCCAAATATGCGGACTTTATCTAAACTCCACACAGAAATTGGTTTTCAGTCAATGAGGGAATGGAACGACAGCGAGCAGGTTAGCATTTACAAGGAATTTATTATAGAGA
>CM068964.1:104973808-104987357 GCA_035128595.1 Eptatretus atami | reverse complement strand
CTGGACAACCTGAAAAACAAAAATAATCAAATCAAATTGAAAAACAAACCTGAAACAAAAATATAACATACGACAACCTGAACAAAAATATCAACATTACGCGCAATCTACAAACAAAAATATCAAAACATTCACCGACAATCTGAAACAAAAAATATCAACATTACCGACAATCTGAAACAAAAATATCAACATTACCGACAATCTGAAACAAAATATCAACATTACCAGAAATCTAAACAAAAAATCACATTACGAACAATCTGAAACAAAAATATCAACATGACCGACAATCTGAAAACAAAAATATCAACAATTACCGACAACCTGAAACAAAATATCAACATTACCGACAATCTGAAACAAAAATACAACATTACCGACAACTCGCTGAAACAAAAATATCAACATCACTGAACACCTGAAACAAAAATATAAACATTACCGACAACCTGAACAAAAATATCAACATTACCGGCAATCTTGAAACAAAATAATCAACATACCCGACAATCTGAAACAAAATATCAACATATACGACAATCTGAAACAAAATATCAACATTACCGACAATCTGAAAAAAATATCAACATTACCGACAATCTGAAACAAAAATATCAACATCACTGACAACCTGAAACAAAAATATCAACATCACTGAACCTGAAACAAAAATATAAACATTACGGACAACCTGAACAAAATATCAACATACCGCAATCTGAAAAAAAATATACAAACATTACCCGACAATCTGAAACAAAATATCACCATTACGCAATCTAAAACAAAAATATCAACATCACCGACAATCTGAACAAAAATATCAACATTACTGACAATCTGAAACAAAAATATCAACATTACCACCCAAACAATCTGAAAAAAAAAAATCAATTACCGACAATCTGAAACAAAAATATCAACATTACCGACAATCTGAAACCAAAAATATCAAACATTACCTACCGACAATCTGAAACAAAAATATCAACATTACCGACAATCTGAAAAAAAAAAATCAACATTACCGACAGCCATCATTCATCATCTCTGTGCGAAGTTTGAATAAGATCGGTAAATGCCTGTCCACGAAATGGTCGAGGACGTGTTCGACACGAGGTTATTTCTTTCTACAACTAAAATGGCCACCAGTCGGCCATCTTTGATCGCATCGTGAAACAAAATGATGTGCATATGTGTACCATTATTTGGTGTGTTTTTGCAAAGTCTGAATAAAATCGGTCCATACATGTCCGATATGTGGTTGCAGACGCACGCACGCATGGACGGACATGAAAATCGAGACAAAATCCATAAGCCCCCCCATTTCAGACCACCGTATTTTCCGGTGTATAAACCACGGCCGTGTATTCACCGCACCCAAATTTTTCACCCAAAAAAGAAATGAATATATTGATCTTTTATTTCCTGATCTCGATCTAAATAGTTTGTTCATAAACTTTGTACGGAACAAAGTAATGGAGGCGTCTACATGCTAACTCCCATGTTCGCTTATTTTTCGTCTAACAGTCTTACTCTCATTTTCAAGAAGTTAAAGAGAGTGGAGAGGACACAAAGAAGTTTTGAAATATGCATTTCAATAAAATCGACATTATCAACGCTTTTTGACTTGCACTCCTCGGTGATGATGAAACCACAAGTCGATGATGAAGAAGAAGCACCGAACTCTCGCTTATAAAGTTACAGTGTAATGTCCTCAACGTCGATTGGTTGAGAGAAAGAAAGGATAGGATTACCTGATTGGTGGAACCATAGAGCATCATAAATAATGATTAGGTGGAGATGAATCACCAAGAACCGGCAGAAACGTAATGCTAATTAGCTGAGGGCTAGTTTGGGGAGGGTGTGGTTTTCATGATGACTCAATGTTGACTGTGGTACAGTTGTCACACACTCAAGCCATCATAGTTAAAATAGATATTAAGTTCGGACAACTTCTTTCTGTCCACAAAGAATAGGGTTGGTTGACCTGATGAATGTGGCCTCCATTGCAAGAAGGTGAGCTAAACTGCGTCCTCGACTCGGGATTTCAAACAAGCCCATCGATATTGCTCTGCACACTGAGGATTATTCAGTAAATGGTAACCAACTGCAGATGCACAGGGAATAGTTGTCGTATTGTGTACATTCTTACAAGCCCGAGTTGGTTGTCTCTGTTCGGTTGACTGACCCCGTCTGATCCCCAAAGGGACATGTTGTTCAATATGATCCTTCAATCTCAAAGATGTGCAGCCCACATTCCGAGAATCACACTAGCACTGAAATTCGTAAATAATGCTACTTATATGAGAGGCGGGCAGAACATATTTTTGGACTGACGGAAGCAACCGGCGGGTAGTGAACATCACTCGTGGTTGAACAGCATAATAAGAATGGGACATTGTCTGTCTGATATGGTTTTCAAACCATTGAGACACTTTCCCTTTCCAAGGGTAGACGTAGGTATACCGGACATTTGAGGGGAGCATCAGAGAGAGATGGAATGTTCGAGTCATCCAGTGTGGAGTTAGAGGACAAAAGAGAACCAAAAAGAGTTGCTTTATCGGTCAGAGAGACAGTGATAGTATCATCGGAACGGAAAAGCGAAGGAAAGGTAGAGCGACAGAAGTTGTTGGAGATACTTTTAGCAAAAGACCAGAAAGTGGATCTATTAGTTGAAGAAGATGAGAGGTTGTCACATTTCTTTTGAATAAAGGAATGCTTCGCCTCACGAATAACATGTTTGAAATGATTTCTGGCGGATATGAAAGCTGGATGTGAGTCGGAGGAAGAGGAGTTTTTCCACGTCTGATTATGCATTTGTGCAGTTTTTCTGGCATCCCTTGCACAAATGGCCACAGAGCAGGAATTATTGAACCAAGAATTGGTCAGAGAGACTTGAAAGAGAAGGAGATACAAGCCTCGTATATAATCAATTATATATATATATATATATGTACTGTACATACTGTATATATAATCCATCCATGAGGACCATTCTCTATGCAGAGCATTGGTGCTGCCTCAGCAGTCTCCTTGGCTATTGGGTGCAATCCTGGACAGATCGCCACTCCGAGCAACAGGATACGCAGAATGCAGTACTTCATTTTGCCAACCTCGGAAGGATGACAGGTAGAGTCAACCCCACTGGTATTAATTCAACAGCCAAGCAGGATTTGAACTCAGGATCCTCAGATCTCAAGCCACCACCCTAACCATTAAGCCAACAGGAGGCATGTATATATATCTAATGATACCCTATATAACTATGTACTGTACATATTCAATGATACATTAACTGTATGTACTGTACATAATCAATGATACATGTATAACTGTATGTACTGTACATAATCAATAATACCTATATAACTGTATGTACTGTACAAATTCAATGATACATTCAATGATACAATGATACATCAATGATACATATATAACTGTATGTACTGTACATAATCAATAATACCTATATAACTATGTACTGTACATATGGGCTGTTTCACAGTCATGGTCATTTCTGGTATTTTGTACCCTTGCATGCTAAATAGCTAAATGAGAGGCTGTAGTATCTCTGTCATTAGGGCCAGTAGTTGGTACTAGTGATGGCACAACTTGGACCACTTTTTATTTGACAAAAATGTCAATTTTTGGCAGAATGGCATAAAAATTGCCATTTTTTTGACAAATAGCTGTCTCATTTTCTCCAGATACACTGCATTCACAGTGTATAAACAAATACAAGCAGAAATTGGGACTTTTATTTGTTGTTGCATCAATTTAATACCTCTTCTGTACTTTGTCCACAACATACTATTCATTTCAGACTATAAATATTAATTTCACCCTCAATAAATATGTCCCACCGTTCGTCAGTCAAAAAATGTCCTCTCCGGAAATGCATATTGTAGAATAATTTTTTTATAGAAATAAAGGGTCTTTTTAAAAGTTTATTGTGTGTTTTACCAAGTGTGTATATATACCTGCACTGATATTATGCTACAAAGTGTAACCAATAACCTTCTATTTGCATGGCCTGCACTGATTGCCTTACATGTGTCCGTCAAAAATGTGTCCTCTCCGGAAACACCTAAACTGCCACGAGTTATAAGGAAACTACTTGCTGGCTATAAATGTTGATGTTTTGTAAGGTTGACATGGTCCTAAATATCCATCATCAGTAAAAGGTATTTACATTTATGTAATTTATCTTGTTACAACACTGATTGAATGTCCCCATGTCCCAAAAATGTTCCTCTCCGGAAAGTTATTCAATTGGCATTCTACAGGAGAATTAATACATTTGAATGACATACTTGAATTTTTGTACATGATTGCTTTCATCCAAAGCACAATATGGGACTATTGTTTATAAAGTATTATATGCTGAATTGATTTAACTTTTAACACATTTTAACTTTAACATAACTTTTTTCTTGGAATATTTTAAAAACTTTGTTCAGTCTTTTTATTGATATTTCTACAAATATACTTCATTTGTATCTGAATCATTAAATTCCAGTAATGGGAATAAATAACCTTGTGGAACTTATAGAAACCACTTGAAGTTTGATGTGTTGTTTATTTTGTGGTTATAGTTGAATTGTATTAATGGACTGTTGTAGTTAAAAAGAAATACTTCTCCTAACATCCTTGGGGTATTATTTTTAATAAGAATAATTCATTCAGATGCTTCCAAAAATTTGGATTTAAGTATTTTAAATTAACAATGTTGGATTTGCGAGAAATAAAAATATAAAAATTATTTGAGTTTTGAATTTTAGTGGTTTGTTGAGACAAACTTGGTACCCTCATGTGAAACAGGCCCATATCTCTAAACGTTGTGGACGGATTTGGATTAAAACTTTGTTGGACAGGTTGGTTTGAGGTGGCAAGAAACGAATTTGAATCGATTTTGATGAAGATCCAGATCTGGCCTATCAGTGGACTTTACATACGGCAATAAACGAATTCAGCCTGGCGGGACGGTATGGAGCTCTACTGAGTGTTTGTAGTTTGTTTGTTTTTAGCTCACCTGTTAAAGTAGTTTCGGGGAACGGGCTACGTCCATCCGTTCTTCCGTCCACAAATACTTTCATATTATTTCTCTGAAACTACACATACGGTTTGATGAAAACTCTTACCACAATGTTATTTACCAAAGTTTGTTTCATTGGGCATTTTAAAATAAATAAAATCAATTAATAAAACCCTGGGCCGAAGGGTCATACGGTAGTTGCCCCCCAAATATTGTATTTTACTTTCTTCTTCCTAAAAACTACACGTGCATTCCGATTGGAACTTCACCACAACTTTCATCACCGGTTGATTGTACCAGGTTTGTTCATGACATTAAAAACAAAACAAAAAATTAATCCACAGTTATTTACTTTGTTCTCCATTACGTGTTTGTGGGGTGTCATCCATGCCTACCAGTTGGTTCCCTGCCCGGTTATTGGTATTCAGCAGCTACCAGGGAAGAGCACCCTGGGGGTATTGCCCCCCAGGGTTTTATATCTTATTTGTATTTTATTATTGAGACACTCTGAGACCCTCAACTGTAGACAACATCGCATTGCACAGGACTGCCATTGAGTAAAAAGCATTATTAACGTAAATGATAACAATTCATTTTAAAATGAAGAATCAAATTTGTCAAAAAGAGCTGTTTGGGGTTTGATTCAATAAGATTGGAGCAGCAAGTTGTGAGAGGGAATTGAAAATCACAAAACAATGCCTGAATAAAGCTTTGATCGGACACATCAAAACAAAGCCACTACGAACTGGTCGATACATACTTAATTTTATTTTATTATTACATTTGCAAACGGTGGGGTTTTCTTTTTTCCATTTTTTTAAAAAAATATTCACAAATATTCTCAATAAGATCGAATTTAATAATTTAAAATAAACTTTAAATCATTTCAAAATTATTACTGTATTACTTGGGTTTCTCTGAAATTTAGGGACCGGGCGTTGTCTGGTGTATGTGTCCGAGTGATTTATTGAAGCTCCATCATGAGAGACTCATCTCGGTTCCGTCAACGTCGTGGCCGATTTCTGGTTGACAATCGTGGAAGAGATTATTTTTTTTCTTTGTAGTACCTGTCGAGGCTCGTATTGAGAGCTAGACAAACAACGCACAGCGAGGGGAGGGGGGCATGAGACAAGAGGGAACAGGGAGTGGGGAAGGACAAAAAACAGTGGGGAACAGAGACATTAGATGGTGGAAGGGAGAGGGATGGGGCGTGGGACATGGGGGATACAAGATTGGAACATTAACAGGACGTTCAGGGAAGGGAAAGCAGGGGAATTTGTGGAAGGAGGTGGGTTTGGGGTGGAATTCAATGGGGGGTAGAAAAAAATCGAGGTTTGGATGGGGATTTGATAAGAGGGTGGTGGTGAACAAAGCTTGTTTTGGAAGGCTGGAGGGAGAAGAAGTGAGGATGAAGAGGTTAAGGGTTTATTCCAAAGGCGGGGAAAAAAGAGGATGAAAGAAGTGAAGGTGAGCAGTGATCGTGATTTTGTAGTTTTTACCAGAAGGGGGTTATTGGGCGGATCTTGAGCACCCAGTGGAAATATGGTGGGGACAAATCACAGAACAAGGGGGGGGGGGGGGGGGGCCCCGGGGCCCCGGGGGGCCCCAGTGGGCGGAGGGGGCGAGGCTGTGAGGAGACGTTAGAAGACAGAAAGACCACCGCCTGCCTGCGGTGAGAAAGTGAGAGGCCCAAAGACTCAGGGTCTCACGCGGGAGGATTGCCATGGAATCCAAAATCGCCTTGGTGGTCCCACAGCGTGAAGCCGAGGCACCAGTTCAGAGGGGGAGAGCAGTACTTCCATCAGGGTCTGGCGGACGAAAGCTTTGGTAAGTGTTTGAAGCTCAGGTGGGCCGAGGGAAGGACTTTGTACGACGAGGGATTCCCAGTCGGCGACCTTGGTTTTTGGGAGGTGAGGTGGAAATGTTGGCTTTTCCAGGAAAGATCATTGGCAGATAGTGAGGACCCAGAAGTTTTGAAAGAAAGGACTTCTTTCCAGAGGATTGGTGAGAAAGTAGATGGGGGTGGCGGGGGGGGAGGGATTCTTAATGGTCCTTTTCAGAGAGACCATAGTGGAGGTTGTGAGATTTTGTCCGGACCTTGAAAGACATGTTCCAACGTGTTGAACCAGTTTTGTGATTTTAACCCAGATCTGCAGTCACCAAAGACAAGCTGCTGCATGCGGTCTAAAGGGATGACCAGATAGTTACGGCAAGAGGGTGGAGTCAATCAGCTAAAAGAGATAAAGAGGGATTTTTTTTCAGAGCAGTCGGAGTTTGATCATTGATGAAACCAGGAAAACAACAGGGCCCAGAACGCTACCTTTGAGGAACTCCAGCCTGGACAGAAGAGGGGTGAAAAAGAACTCCATTTAGGCCACACGTTGACCTGCGAACATTGAGAGAAAGTCTGCGAGCCCATGAGTGGGAGATGGCCTTTGGATTACCATAGGAAGAGAGTTTTGGTGGAGCAGGACAGGGTGCTAGACTGTGTTTCAAAGCACGCGATATGTGCTCGGGGATATGGGCTCTGATTCCATGTCCGGCATTGAGGACCTCCATCCCATTGTTGGGAGGCGAAGCAGCTATTTAGCGGTAGGGTGGACCTTGGTCTGAAAAACAAATGGGATCTAAATCAAGACATTGGAGAAGAGGGGAAGGATTTAAGTCTTTGAGTTGATGGATGATTCCATAACCTTGCTGATGATTGGGAGAAGGCTGATTGGTCTTGTAGTTGCAGGGAATGTGTTTTCTGCACCTTTTTTATGCAGGCAGTAATGTTTGCTGATTTTCAAGCAGATTGGCAATATGGACTTGAGCAAATGGGAGGGTGAATAGAACAGGAGACAGGGACTTCACTCCAGAGGAGCAGGTTTTTAGGACACCGTTGGGCTTTTGATGGCCGTCTTGACCGTTGCAGAAATTCTGAGTCGAGGGTTTGACAGGCAAACCTCTCCCACCTTTGTCAGAAGAAAAAAGGACACAGAAGCCAGGGACAGTTTGCGTTGTGATTGGGTAAGGTGGGTGGCAGAAAGCGATGGGTTTTCGGACACAAGATTTCGATGCAAACCACCGGTTTAGGCATTCAGCCTTTCACGTGCGGGATTCAGCGGTGCGGACCCCATTTGAGGTAAATGAGGCGGGGAACAAACACCAGAAACAGATTTGACCTCCTAGATGCCCACCACAGATTCTGAGGGAGGGAGAGGCAGGTTGAAAGTTCTGGACTTGAGTAGAAGTGTTGGTTTTTCTGACTCTCCTGATGGGTAGATACCACACTTGTTTCCGAGCATTTATAGAAGGGAACTGAGATTTACCCTTCAGTTGGGTTGGTTCCATTGAGCAAAGGGCAAGTTGTTCAACGACAACTACCTCGTTCACAAGCCTTCAGTGAGAACCAAGGGCGGAGGAAGGGAGGAGAGCAAAACTTGAAGACGAGAGGTATAAATCTGTGCATGAGGGAGAGCAAGGTTTTTTTTTTTTTAAAGAATTCCCGGTAGTTGATGTTGCGAGAAAGTTTTAGCGATAGGAGGACCAGTCTATAAGTTTGATGGCTTGCTGAGACCCTGCCAGTCGGCTTGAGTTGTGAAATACCAGACTCGACGGTGGTGAGGGTGGCTTCTCTTTGGGATAACAGCCAGGAGAGAGTCACTTTGATAAACATGTGGTCAGAAGAATCAATTGGATCGGAGGAAAAACAAAACGAAGATTAATAGAAAGATAGAGACACCTATGGATTAAAAACAAATATATAGATAATAAGAAGACAATAAAATTAAATAAGAAAGAAGACTATAAAGAAAGAACAGCAGATTTATTGTCAGGCGAAATTTGTTCCAAAATTCAGATCCAGAAGAGATGGAGATGGAGTTACCATTGGTTTGAGATCGGGTTAGGGAAGTTGACCGATTTGAGTCAGTCCCAATGGAGTCGCAGAAAGCTTTTGCTGAGGTGCCATGACAGGGTGAGAGGTACCCACACCAGCCCAACTTTGGCATGACGACAATTGAAGTCACCACATATGAGAAGAGAGGCGTTTTGGAATGAGAAGATAGAAGTTGGGTCCATGTTTTTCGGATAGTGAGGTGGAGGTGGAGTTCATCCCATGTTTTGTGGACGGTACAGTACACATTATTAAACATGAAAGGTGGGAGTGGGAGGCGAAGCCGTAGCCAGAGGTAGTTCCTGGGGGTGTGGGGAGTGAGGAGCAGTGCAAGGAGATTGAGGAATAAGAGTCTTTGATGAAGAGAGCAACTCCTCCACCAGAACGAGGGCTCGGGTCTGTCATACGCGAGGAGGGAGTAACCAGAGAGGAGAACTTGGGGGAGTCAGAAACACAAGTCTTGGGGGAGGAAGGTTTCTTAAGGCAGATTATGTTGTTTGTCAAGTGGCAACCTTATTGGAAAGGATTCTGTTAAGGTTTGAGCGAAGGCCCTGGATAGTTTGAGGTCCAACACTGGTTTAAAGAATGAGGGGAGGGGAGGAGGGGGGCGGTGTAAGGAGGAAAGTTTCTTTGAAAGAGTGTGGAGGATTTGCAGAAGAAGAGGCTAGGGGGAGAGGGCTGGGTGAGGGAGGAGAATAGGCTCGGTGTTTGATGGGTTGAGGTACATGTGGGGAGTATTCAGAGAGGGGGCAAAGGGCAGTGAAGATTGCAGGAGGTGGAGTGATGAGATGAAGAGAAAAGGGGTGGGGAAGGAAGCAACTTTTTGTGGGATGTGAGGGGGGTTGGGGGGAAACTTTGAGGGAAGGGGGAGTGAGGGGGAGGTTGTCGGGAGAAGTATGAGAGGGGGAGAGTTTGAGGGCTGGAGTTTTTGAGAAAGGTTGAGAACGAAGTTTGGGAGGGGGAAGATGTGAAGGGGTTGCTTTGAGAGGGACGGGGAGTATTTGAAGAGCAGGCCGGCCAAAGGTGCAGGAGGGCGATGGGAGAGTGAGGAGAGGGGAAGGATGAGACTGGTGTGTGTATGGTGAAAAGAAAGGGAGCGTACAGGTGGAGTGTACCAAGATTTTTGAGGGCGTTTGGAAAGAGGGGGAAGGTTGTACAGAGGAAGAAAGGAGCAGGAGCATGTTTGTGGTTGATGAGTTTACTGATTGAGAGATTTGAGATATCTGGTTAGTTTAGAATGGAGCCCACAGATGTTAGAACAGCCACCACAGTTTTGGGCCAACAGAGGAGGAGTGATATGAAACAGAAGACAGTGAAGAGGTGCAAGAGCGGAGGGAGGATGGAGTGGAAAGATTTGGAGGGGTAAGGGAAGGGATAACAGGTTGGACGGGGGTTAGGGAGAGGGGGTTGGGGTTAATTTTAAGTAGGTGGGTAATTGGGCACTGAAGTTGGGAAAAAAAATGGGACGATTTTTGATGAAACACGAACATGCCTTGCAAAACTGTGAGTTTTATCATTTTAAAGTCAGCGATTGTGATTTTAAAGACATTATGTTGAGCGGATGCATAAAGTAGAATGAAGAGAATGAAGAAAAGAAACCAAGCTGTTGGACTTTTTAGACCACAGGATGAAGGAAGGTGGGAGGTTTATATTCATGACCTAGTTGTGTTTTCCTGAGAATGGCGTGGTGCGCCCATTATTGGAGCGGAGCCACGCCCAATAAAACATGTGTTTTTTAGGGGGATAGCCGATTTCAATTTGCTTCTTCTCCTCGGGGGTTGTCGAATCTGACGGTTTCGGTATTTGGTTAGCCCAATGGCACCTGCATAGCCGCCACAGAGCTCGATTTTTCAATTTTCATTCCCAAGGTCAAGGTTCACAAGGTCACGAACTAGAAAATGCGAATTTTGAAACATAAAAATCATCACCTCACCGCCCCAAAACTTTGAGAAGCTAGGATGACAATATTTTTTTGCATACCCATCTTGAGGTCATTCCCCACCTAAAGTCTTGAAACCATTTTTTGCTCATACTTCGAACACCTTTGCCCGTGGGCGCCCCATTCAGTTTGTTTTTACGCTGATTTCATTTCCAAAGTATGGATAATTCCGAGGAGTGCGAAATGCCAATGGGCTGTTTCACAGTCATGGTCATTTCTGGTTTTGTTACCCTTGCATGCTAAATAGCTAAATGAGAGGGCTAGTATCTCTGTCATTAGGGCCAGTAGTTTGGTACTCGTGATGGCACAACTTGGACCACTTTTATTTTTGACAAAAAAATGTCAATTTTTGGCAGAATGGCATTAAAATTGCCATTTTTTTGACAAATAGCTGTTCTCATTTTCTCAGGACACTGCATTCACAGTTATTAAACAAATACAAGCAGAAATTGGGACTTTATTTGTTGTTGCATCAATTTAATACCTCTTCTGTACTTTGTCCACAACATATTATTCATTTCAGACTATGAATATTATTTCCCCTCAATAAATGTCCCACCGTTCGTCCGTCAAAAATGTCTCTTCCGGAAATGCATATTGTAGAAGAATTTTTTTTATTAAATAAAGGGTCTTTTTTAAAAGTTTATTGTGTGTTTTACCAAGTGTGTATATAACCTGCACTGATATTATGCTACAAGTTTGAACGAACTCTAGTCATGGCTGCATGAATCATGCTACATGTGTTAACTGGTCCTAATCTCAACCGTCTAACTTGCGGATTGATGGCTATACAGATCGTGCTCGTAGCCACTGATTCACTTTTACATGTTGTCCTGTCAAAAATGTCCTCTCCGGAAACACTAATCACGAGTATTAAGTAAACTACGTACTTATAATGATTCTTGAATGTTTTTGTAAGGTTGAATTGGTCATGAATATCCATTATCTATTTAAACAGTATTTACATTTATGTAATTTTCTTGTTACACACAGCTGATAAATGTATTACTTTGCAAGTTATATTCTGTACAGAATGTATTGCTTCATGTAAAAAATTATGTCCTCTCCGGAAGAAATGTGATTTTTCTTCATATTTTTTCATTTGTGGTGGTAAACTTTTATTTCAGACATAAATTAGTAATTTTTTCAGAATATGTAGAAAGTACATGTAGTTTTAAAATTTTGTGCTAAATTCATCATATGCAGTGCTATTAGTGACAGTGGTAATTAAAACATCTTTTTCTGGATATTGAAACTCTAGTTCAGTCTTTATCTGATATTTCTAACAATATACTTCATTGTAACTTGAATTTCATAACTTCCAGTAATGATAATAACTTGTGGAACATCCATGGAAACCACTGAAGTTTGATAGGTTGTTTTTTGTGGTTATAGTTGAATTGTATTAATGACTGTTGTAGTTTAAAAATACTCTCCTAACATTCCTTGGGGTATTATTTTTAAATAAGTAAATATTCATTCAGATGCTCCAAAAATTTTTGGATTTAAGTATTTGTATTAACACATGGTTGTTTGGAGAAATAAAAAATATAAATATTCAGTTTGAATTTTTTAGTGGTTGTGAGACAAACCTTGGACCCCAAATTGGTGAAACAGCCCGATATAGCCGATTATTGACGTTATGATTTGTTCCGGAATGTTCCAGCAGAAGTTTTGCCCACCAAAGGTCATAATCTTTTGACCTTTGACCTTTAAGTTCACAAAAGTCAAATTTTCAAAGTTGCTGTGGGAATTCGAAGCCGGCGTTTTGACCTTCTTCGACGAAACTAACTCCAATAAGCGTATAGGCACGTATTCCTGTTTTCCTTATTAATTGTCCACAACATTGTTTGTGAACCTTTAAAGGTTATGCCAAAGGTCAATTTTTGAAAGTTTGGTTGAAACGAAAAACCGGCTTCGTTTTCGACATTCTTGCAGCTAATAACCTCACTCGTACCACATCATGTTGATCATTTTATAACTTGTCAAAAATTATCACATTGTCTCATCCTTGACTTCTGAAACGATCTACATCGTTCAAATACCGTCGGAACCCATTGGCCGTCTTCCAGACTTGTATCATTCAAATAATGGGCTTAATATGGAGTTGGATCCTCTTTGCTGTCACAACAGCTCCACTCTTCTGGAAGGCTTTTTCCATTTCGATTTGTGTGGACATTGCTGCAGGGATTTTGCTTGCATTAGACACTCAAGAGCAGTAGTGAGGTCGGGCACTGATGTTGGCGATTACGTCTGGCTTGCCCAGTCAGCGTTCTCAAATTCTCCCAAAGGTGTTAGATGGGTTTGAGGTCAGGGCGTCGTTACAGGCCAGTCAATTTCTACCACACGATCTCCACAAACCATTTCTGTTGGACTCGTTTTTGGTGCACGGGCGGCATTGTCATGCCTGAAACAGGAAAGGGCCTACGCCAAACTTGCCACAAAGTTGGAAGCAAAGGAATTATCTGGAATGTTCATTGTCTGCCTGCTGGGAGCATTAGGGATTTCTCTTCACTTGGAACTAAGCCTAACCCGAACCAATGAAAAACAGCCCAGACATGAATACCTCCGTGCCATTCAAACTTTGCAGTTGGTACTTTGCATTCGGGCATGTAGCAGTTTCTTCCTTGGCATTCTGCGCAAACCCAGATTCGTCCCGTTGGACTGCCAGATGGATCTCTCGTGTTTT
>CM068964.1:104948838-104965437 GCA_035128595.1 Eptatretus atami | reverse complement strand
TAACTATGTATTGTACATAATGAATGATACATATATAACTGTATATACTGTACATAATCAAAAATACCTATATAACTGTATGTACTGTACATAATCAATAATACATATATAACTGTGTGTACTGTACATAATCAATAATACATATATAACTGTGTGTACTGTACATAATAATACCCATATAACTATGTACTGTACATAATAATACATATATAACTATGTACTGTACATAATAATACCTATAGAACTATGTACTGTACATAATCAATGATACATATATAACTATGTACTGTACATAATCAATAATACCCATATAACTATGTACTGTACATACTGTATATAATCAATGATATATACATATCTATGTAATTTATATTATCAATAGCATCTGAAGGATTTGTCCAAGATGATGTCGTTCGGTGTTTTGGTTTATTGTACACAGACATGTAAAAAAAAAAAAACCAAAGTCCCGTAAATTAATTTAAATGATTAACAAACAAAGGGACCAAGGAGTCGAGGCCGACGTTGGAGCAGCGTGTTGTTACCTTCTGAAGTCGTTCTTGTTTGTTATGAAGGCGTACACACATCGTGCATTATAAACGATTCCTTTTGACTTCTTCACGGGACGAGGATTACCCGTAACCGCTTTCATGATGGATGTTTATCGCTCAACACAAGAGTGTAACGAACCGACCTCACACCGGTACAGTACACGAGTCACCGTCGCAAAGACAATCCTGATTGGTGGAATATGAACACGTGGCATTTCTGTGGCAGTTGGATGAAGTCGAGAGTTCCAGGGAGTATTTTAATCTCGAAATAATTTTATTTTCTCTTTTTTTTGATTAAATGCACGTACTGTATATACAAGAACCGTTTACTCAACATGCCTGCGCTCTATCAACAATCTATGGGTTTATCATTTTAATGGCGTCCTTAGAACTACGTTGCTCTATATACACCACGACATAAACCAACACGTGCAACAACCACCGGAATGAAAACACGAAGAATGCTCATTGGCATTTACAACGCACAGCCCGGTGTGTAGCTACCGGACGCCATCTTGGTTGGCATGAGATCGATGCGAGGCCAAGGCGATTCCCGTCATGTGTTTGCGTGTAATTGATAAGGAGAAACGATCGCCATTTTCACCTTTTGTGTGATAGTTTTTCAACAGTAACCTTATCATAATAACGAAAACACTTTCCTTTTCACAATAAACTAGAGGGGGAGCACTCGGTAGAGTGCAAACCTCACCGCCAATACTGCTAGGTCACTCAAGTGAACCTGATATCCTATTCATTCAATTTGACGTCAACAGTGCTCACAGAGTTATAGTTTGCAACTTTCCCTTTTACTTTTAACTTTTACATACTCAATTCATTCGTCATAACTAGATTCCTTGAGACGAAATTGATTTACGTGGGTATATCCACCTGAAGTTCCAAAATCAGCCGCAATTATAATTTTGGCATGTTTTTTGTTGGAAATCACTTATAACATGTAGAAATGCAAAAAAAAAAATCTAAATTTTGTTGAAAAAAAAGTTGCAAAAATTTTTTTTCTCTCTAACAATTTTTTTTTGGGGGGGGGGTGAAATCACTTAAAACATGTAGAAATGCAAAAAAAAAAAATTTCAAATATTTTTTCAAAATAGCCATAGCGGCCATATTGGATTTGGACCAAGTCCAAAATCTAATGGCATGATCCTTGGACCATCCTAACCCCCCCCACCAAGTTTCGTCGAAATCCGTCAAGAGTTTTTCGTAATACTGTTCACAAACAAACAAACAAAAAAAACCCGTATTGGCCAAAGGATGACCACGTTTGACTTTTTAGGTCACACTGAGGTGAGCAGAGCTGCTATCCACCAGGAGCGACTCCTTGAGGAATATCTGCCTACGAGAGATTCCGATGAGAATCGTTCTACAGAGTAACCAATGAAAAATATGCGTTTGCCTCATAACGTCACCAAATGACTCATAATGTCTCAAGCTTGACATATCTAGAAAGCACTCATCGAGGTGTTCAATTTGAGGTACTCACGATATGGTTCCTAAAATTGAAAATTTGACCTTGGGGTCAAATATGTTTGACCTTAGGCACTAACCATGAAAGGTCAGGCAATCGCCACCAAAAATAATCAGCTGAGTGCGCCAGACCATATACTACATTCCCTAAAGTTTGGAGACGATTCGATTAAAATTACTCAAAAATAAGGTTTCGTCGACTCCCCTGATTTGCGACAAAGTGAACTTGACCTTTGACCTTCAAAATTTTATGCGCTGAAAGGGACCTCAATAGGCCTCTGATATGCGAGTTACAAAAATTTCCAATGATAACTGTGCTCTGCAGAGTGATTTATATCGTGATTACAGACAAAAAAAAACAAACAAAAAAAACATATGAAGGTCAAGGCCAATCGCCACCAAAATTAATCAGCTGAGCGCCAGACCATGAACTATATTCCATGAAGTTTGAAGACGATCCGATCAAAATTACTCAAAAAATAAGGGTTTCGTTGACTCCCCTGATTTGCGACAAAGTGACCTTGACCTTTGACCTTGACCTTCAAATTTTATGGCTGAAAGGGACCTCTATAGGCCCTCTGATATGCGAAGTTACAAAAATTTCCAATGATAACTGCTCTGCAGAATTTTTATACGTGATTACAGACAACAAAAAAAAACAAAAAAAAAACATAAAGCTGACCAATAACATATCTTGCAAAAACTTCGTTTTGGCAAGATAACAAACAGAAAGGAGTGAAAACAGTAACCTCCGATCTTCGATGGCGGAGGTTAATAATCAGGGGAGGGAGGAAGGATGCTGAGTTTGGAGGGGGAGGGCAATGTGCGGAGCGTTTGGCCAGAAGAAAGGGGGTTCGGGTTGTTCATATCAAACATGGCAAGTTAAAGGTGACGAAAAACACCTTGGGAGGAATCGAAAGCGGGGTTGTTTTTATAAACCCTTTGCGTGCTGCGTTCGCAGATTTGTGACGAGGTAAAAAATTGAAACAAATTTTTTAAGAATTTTTTTTTAGTTATTCGTGTAACTTGACACAAAAGTTGTGTTTTTTTGTAAATACCACTTGAAATTCACAGCACGATGAAAAAAATTAATTCAGGAACAGGGAACGAGGCGACCATAAACAATGTAGCACACGAAGGGTTAACCAAACGGAGTAAATACACAATTCGAGAGGTTGAGGAATCAGAAATGATGAGGTTCCAAGTAAGACAACATACATACACACACATATACACACATATATATATATATATATATATATATATATATACACATATACACATACATATATACACATATACTCATACATACACACACATACATATATATATATATATATACACACATATACACATACACATACACACACACATATATATTGTTGCGAAACTGGAAGCCATGAGCACACAGACATTCAGGTCCTATAGATCAGTTATCTCGATAAGTCTGTGTTTTATAGATAGCTCCTTTCCCTTGTCTAATGGGTGAATAAGTGCAAATGCGCTACAATTGTTTTAGAACTACAATAAATACTACAGCGGAGCCATTCTCGCGTTTGGCATGGAACTGGCACTTCGACGTTCTCCAGGCACGCGTGTGGGCGGAGTCTAATACAGACATGCCGTCTCCGTGGCGCAATCGGGCAAGAGGCAGGCGTCTTTTCCATGCCTCCGCCTCGATCCAAGATAATCGCATTTGAGCACGCGGTCGGAGGTGAAGCGGAGGGGGGAGCCACAACGCCCCCGCTGGAGACTCGCCCAGAGGATGGGAAGCGCCTCGCCCACGCAGCCGCACTGTCCAATGGGGAGCGGACAAGGAGTCGCACGATGTTTCCTGTCAATGGGAGGGATGACGAGGGCGCATGCGCAGAAGATCGTTGACGGGGGAGGGGCCCTATTAAGATCGGTTTTTCTGAGAGGTTTTCTTCTCTCTCTGCTCTGGGATCAACCTTCGACCGGCTCCCCACTTTCGGAAATCTTCTAAAGCTTCATCGACCTCGTCCCGGCTACTGAGGCTTTTCTTGTGCGTCGCTGGGAAGGCTCCGCCTGACTGGGTTTCGCCGACGCCACCGGAGTTCCAAGAGAAGGGGACGTCCGCCGCGCGTTTCGCGGGCCAGTAGCCTGCGCCCTGGCTCACGCCGGCTGTCCTCCTCGCTGAGAGCCACCAATAAAAGACCTCAGGGTCCAATCATCTGTCTGGGTGTGCGTGTGTCTGTTTGTTGGGCGCCAGTCTGTTAAGTAGTGGAAATTGCATAAGTGCTGTGCTGTACATACGTGTCTCTAATAATTATCGGTTTAATCTTCCTTACGTGCCTCCCTAGCATTAAACCCCATTGCTTGTAATAAATATCTACTTGTTGAATGTACTCAGCTTCGTCGTGGTCCATCTCTGCATTGAACCTGGTTGTGTCGTGCGTGTTGAGGGATTAGCTGGCGCATTGCGGGTAACAAATAATCAGGCAACGGAACTCGGCGATAAAACCGCTCAGCAACGCGCGGAACGACTTGCTTCCGTTACGAGTTTCCGTCGAGGGTGAAATTCCCCGGTACCTGGACCACGGTGGGTATTTAGGTAAATTGAACTTGGCAATCGACCCAACCCCACTGGTCTACCCATTGGCCGATTTCGGTCCAAAAATACAAAGGACCTGTCGACCCGAACTTTCCGGCCGGCGATCTGACATTCGCGGGCGATCGAGCCGGGCCGACTTCCCGCGGCTTCAGTCTGGCGTCGGGTCGGGCCGACGTCCCGGCGAAACTACAACAATATACACAATACATAACACACATACATAGCACATATACAAATATATATATATATATATATATATATACAACATGTACACATACATACACACATATATATACACACACATACATATATATTATATATATATATATATATATATAATTATATATTTATATATTATCACACACACATATACACAACAATACATATATATACATATATATTATATAGCACCCATTTATAAAATAATCACAACATACATACATACACAATATACGCATATATACCACACATATACATCACAGTACACATTGTACATACACATACATACACAGACACACTCACATATGCATTACAATACATACAACACATAACACACATACATACACACAGATCCATCCACACACATACATACACACATATACACATACAAACATACTACACATACACACAAAACATACATACACCATACATACAACATTACGCAATGGGGATCCAATGGATTGCACTGGATATGGGGTGTGGCGCTGCGGTACCTGTGCAGGAGGAACGAAAGTCAAGTCTTCAGGTTCCTTGGTGCTTCCAGTCTTGCTGATGGATGTTGAAGACTTGGACTCTGACCAGGGATCTGAGATGGAGACTTAAATCCTTTGACATGTATCATCTTCAGAGCAAAAATCCTTGGCTATCGCTGGCGGACTTTTGGGTCCACGAGCAGTTTGCTGAGAGAGACTTCAAAATGTGTCTTGTTACTGCATCGTCCGTGAGCGTGCAGCTGTGGCTCGTTTTTCTGACGGCTGATACCTTGCTCACCCAGATTGCTCTCAGTGGGGGCCTCATTGAGTTGGAGGAGGCCAATGGGCTGACCACGTGCTTGTGGAGGAAGCAGGTGATCAGCATCTCAAAGGAGATGGGATGGGCCAGGCCTCTGCCTGTGGGATGGCAGAACGGAAGTCCCTGGAGTCACTTTATTGATTGCACATTTTAAACCAATATTTGCCAACTGAATAACGAATTCTACAAACTTCAGAAAATTAATTGAAAATACAACTAGAATATCTTGGTTGGAATTAAGTGTCCACCTCGAGTTAGGCTCCCGATCCAAATTGTAAGCAAATACGCAACACAACCAAACCAGAGAAGGTATTTCTAACCCCTTGCAAAAAAATTTAAAGATCGGTGCTAAGATGTCAAACAAAAAACCAAAATACGCAATCAGGTACAGCAACCATGATAACAAAAAAGGCAAAAAAGAAAAAATACAAAATGAAATATCAACCAGTTTACACCAAAACTGGGGAAATGACAAAAGAGGGCAGGAAGTATTAAAACAAGAAAAACAAAGAGTTGGAATAGATTGGGGATAGACAAAGAAGGCTCCTTTGGAAATGGTAAAGAAGAGGTCAGGTCTGGTGGGATGGAGAACTAATCATTAAAATGCCGAACGACCAAGAACACTACACCATGGCTTTAAGAAAATGGTGAGACCCGAGTCATTCGACAAGTGTAGGTTCTGCAAAGGTAGAATACAGAAAGTACGAGCCACCTCCTATCGGATGTAAAAAAAAAAAACTCATGTCAGAGCAGCTGTACACACAAAGGCACAAGGTATGTGGAGTAATTCACCAGCAACATTGCAAAAGTCTCAATAGTCCATTTCCAAGAAAACTCATGGAAACGTGAACCAAAAGCAATCAACTGAAAACAAGAAAGGAAAACCTCACGTAATAAGCATAAATTTTGGCTTGAAACAACGCAGGTCATGCAAGAAAATGACCAATACCAATATCTCAAAAATGAAAGTGAAAAGATCCTGGAAGCTGAAGAGCACCAAAAATTGTACAAGTGATTATATTGGAGCAACGGGAATGAAGAAGAAGAACTCATGAGACATGTAAAAAACCCCTGGAAGTATTACTACAAAACTGCAGTTGGAAGCTATCTGGGGCTTGATGAAGGATCCTCAAAGAGCCGGCGGAAACAAACTTTCAGAAGAAGGAAACTTCACAAGTTGGTCATGAATCGTGATCCTTCCTGAAACGGGGGTGGATACTATGAGACCTGAGAGAATCCGTTCCAGCATTCTTGAACCCGCATATCGAGATAACAACCAAAACAAACACACACACACACAGCACACACACACAGCCAGATCACCACACACACACACACTGATCAGGTTCCCATCGTGTGCTGCCATTTTTGGCTGCTGTTGCCACATTGGTTAAGGCGCGGCTATCCGCTGATGCAGTGCCCCAATTACCAATTACGGTGCTCATTTCGGCCGACCTTCGGAAGGATGACAGGCTGAGTCAACCCCCTGGTGTTAATCAGTGCCAAGGGCTCGAACTCAGGACACTAGGATCCCAAGGCACTACCCTAACTGCGAAGCCAACACCAGGCTAGTGATCAGGTTAGAGATGGTGTTTTGATTTACCATCAGCCTTGTTGTATAGTGCTCGCTTACAAAAATGGAAATGCATCGACCTATCGACTATCCATCATGAGAGCAATGTGTTATTGTTACTGAGTCCATAAAGGTGCTTGTTGATAACATATAATGCAATCATGAAAGTGCTGTTGAGAAAACAAAAGTTTGAACAAACGCAAACGAGCTTTTAAAAAACAATAAACAACGTGTGTATTGGTACGTACTAACGTACATACAGTGGGCACCATCCAACTTGGTCATGAACGGCACTTGTCTTGGAAACATCTTAACACACAAACTTTAAATGATCAACTCATTGAATAAATTCAAACAGGGTGAGAGTGAGAGAGATGAAGAGTGGAGAGAGGAAAGAGAGAAAGAGAGAAGAGAGAAAGAGAGAAAGAGAGAGAGAGAGAGAGAGAGAGAGAGAGAAGAGGAGAGAGAGGAGAGAGAGAGAGAGGAGAGAGAGAGAGAGAGACGAGAGAGAAGAGAAAAAGAGAAGAGAGAAAAGAGAGAAAGAGGAGAAAGAGGAAAGAGAGAAAGAGAGAAAGAGAGAAAGAGAGAAAAAGAGAGAGGGACCAGAAGCGATACTTCAATATCGCACGGACTGGGGGCAATAAAGTCGAGGTTAAGAATGATGAACAATTTTGCAGTTATAATTTTAAATGTAGACACGGTGAATTAGCATGCATGATGGAAAGAGTTGTGACGTTGGACAAATTTCTATTTAATGCCTCAGATCAAAGGATGTAATGGCGGGGCATAGTGTGGAACAGAAGACACAGGATCAGCAATAGCCAATTATATAACAGGCGTGAATGTAGCCGCGCTTGTAGAGAAGAGAGAGAGAGAGAGAGAGAGAGAGAGAGAGAGAGAGAGAGAGAGAAAAGAGCTTGCTGTTTTGCCAAGTTCATCCTGCAGAAGTTCATCTGAACAGTAAACATTGTTTACCTTTTTTCAAAATAAACAACAGGTGAGCATGTGTGAAAGTACCTGTAATGCAAAACCATTTGAAAAAACAACAAAAGAAAGCACATGCAACCTGCTTTCCACCCCCATCCCCCAGTGGCTTCCACCCCCACTGTCCTCCACCTCACCGCCTCTCCATCCAGTGGCGACTCATTTAAGGTAACTTCAAGGGGGTTCACAGCAATGGTCCTCGATGGCCGGTCAATCCAATAAACAAAATGGCCATCCATTATTCTACACACTATTTGAAATCTATGATTGAATACCGACACACGATGATTGTAACGTTTTGATACACATGTTCTGCCGGCAGTGACTGTGTGTGTGTTTATTCTGCGAAAGGCGTGAACTGTGTGGGAAAGTTGGGTTTTTTTTCTTTTTTGGTTGAAAGGTGACCTGTGTGAGTGTTTGTTCTGCGAAAGGTTGACCTGTGTGAGTGTTGTTCGCGAAAGGTGACCTGAAGTGCATGTTGTTCTGGCGAAAGGTGACCTGTGTGAGTGGTTGTTCTGGAAGGTTGACCTGTGTGTGTGTTATTCTGCGAAAGGTGACGCCTGTGTGCGTGTTGTTTATGGCAAAACGTGACCTGTGTGCGTGTTGTTCTGCGAAAGGTGACCTGTGGTGAGTGTGTTCTGCGAAAGGTGACCTGTTGTTACATGAATGTGCTTGCATGAACATTATGCTGATTTGTATATGCCACTGCCTTGTTTTTTTGCCATGACGCATTCGATCTATTCAAGTATTTAAGACACTCGCAAAGTAGATGTTTTTAAGTAAACTTGAGTAACTATAGTTGATGGTGGCTGGTATTGTGAGTATGCTTTGAAGGCAGTTACATCCACGAGGAACTGGAAGGCTTGTAGAAGACGCATTTACTTCTTTGGCATTCATTCGAGGCAAAACTCAGCATTGCCATGACCTGAACAAACTGTGGGTTGTTTCACATGACTTGGAGGTAAAGGTAGTTTTATTGGGTAATAATGCCAGCCTTCACAGGTCTCGTGAGTGTTTTCAAAAACGGAGGATAGAAAGGAAGCATTCTGAAACAAACACATTTACCAATCAACCGTCATCATTTAGTACAATTTCTCACATCATGGAAACGTCCAAATTATAAGATTGTTTTTTTCTCTCATATTACTCTGAAGTGAACTTGACAAATTTGTAACAAACAGCAAGCATTACCTCTCTTCCTTTGACCTGTGTTTGGAAAGGTGACCTGTGTGGGTAGTAATATGGGTGCTTCTGCCATTGTTTGGTAAAGTAATCTGGTGTTATACCGTACTATCCATAAACGTCATCAATTTATTTTTGCATGTTCATGCCATACTCCTGTATTCGACATGGATACAATTACTCGTACGTTTGTCCATGACCAAGTATGCTCGTAAAACTCAACGGTTTTCTTTCAATGCACCCACTAAAGTAAGTGCCTCGGTTTCTCAACTTTGGAAACCAATCTCGTTTCCATCTGTTACCAAGCATACTCCCTGAGGTTTACCCGTTGAGCTCCTTCTCCTTAGCGACAATCGTTCCATTTTTGGCCAGAGGCTATCTCACATCGGAGACCGACCAAATTGTGGGAACTGCATCAATGTTCAAGATCATGTTATGGTACGTCAGCGTTACCGAATTATTTCCATGAATCTTACGCTGGTCAGCCTGTACCGTATGTGGTACTTTGTAAGGTTTGTTTGAAAGGCAAGTAACAAACCAATATAATTTTTTTCATCTTTTTAGCCTACCGATCCAATCTTGCAGTGTTTGTACCCTTCGGCTCTGGTGATGCAACACGAGCATCGGTGTTTAGATGAAAGGACCGCAGCTGGAGTGGCAGCATGATTTTCATGTTGTAAAAAAGTTTTTGCAGTTTACAGTTACAGTATTTGTTTTGGGAAGTCTTCTTGGCAAATTAAAACTCCAAGTATCATCACTTCAGCTGCCTCATTAAGAACAGAGTAATCGGCTGGTACGGTCCATGCAACGGACGAGTCTGAAGAGTGTCTCATTGCCACGACTACACGAGACAGCTCTGTGCTTTGCATTTTCGCTTCGTCGTCGTTAGCGAATTGGCAATCCGTTGGCAATGCAGCAGACCCAGCAGCCTTCTTGTAGGCCAAAGAGGCTGAGCAGCATGCGGTAAAAAAAATGATAGTGTTCTATGGGCAAGCAAGGAAGATCAATGCATAATGAGCAACCCTCAAATGTACAAAACTAACGAATCAATGAGAGGTGAGCATAAGAATGAATATTTTAAATACAATAGTTAGGTGAGAGAGGATGAAAGGGCGAAAGCAACAGGTATTCTTTTTCCAATGATAACAAAACAGACGAAAACTGCGGTGAATCATTTGCTGATGGATTTAACAAAAATGTTTGTATTTTCACAAACATAGTTGCAATACCTAACTGTGAATCTCACGATTGTAACTGAAGTGAAACACGAAAAAAGGCATATTTTATAACACGTAGTAGTTGTTACTTGCTATTTTTATGTGCTGTGGTGATTGTTGTTGTGTACTCCCTCGTGTCCGTGCACGCCCTTCCTTCTAAAAGGTTCCTAACTATCGTACCATTGGAACGCCCAACGTTCATGGGGAAACCCAAATGCTCAGACCAACTCAATGTTAATCCATCTGTTGATACCGCTACGTAGTAGATTACAATGTCTTTTCGCGATTTGGGATTTATAAAGTGAGTAATTTGCAAATAAATCGAAATCTTCTTCTTCTTCATGCTTAGCTGGTGACGTCACACTCACGAAGTCGACCACGCATATTCGTACTGTCCGCTGGTTATATTGCGGGTACGATTTAAACTCAAACAGCGAATAATTTTTTCGATTTTCCACAAATATGGCGGCGCATGCATCTTGGTGGTTATAGTACACAAACCAAGATGGTTTCATTCTCCACCATGGCCGAAACACCCCGACAGCTTTGCCAGAAATATGGACTGAGGTTTGTCAGAAATACCTGAGTGTGGGTCGGGCCGAGAAAATGTTCACTTTTGTGCTCAGGACATGTTTATTGAGCCAGTTAAAAACAACAAAGATGGCTAGATTTTGTGGTTATCTGCACGATGATTTTTGAGATGCCACCCCCATGATTAAAGTGGAAGAAAGCCTCGCTCGAACAACTTTTTTAAGAATGCATCTCTACTGGCTACCCAGCACATGTACTTTCTCTTTGTTTACATTGCCTGGTGTGATGTAACAAGTTTAAAGTAAAATGTAATTATGTTCCACGTATGCGTTGCCTCATGCATATCATGTTTTTGGCTCAATGCATATTCATGGTTTTGCTTCATGCATATTTATGTTCTGGCCAATGTTGTCACATCATCTCCGCTGCAAGCGGATGAGAAGCAAGAACCGTCTTGTTTCCTGGTGGGACGTGTGGTGTTGTGGACAAGGCACTGTTTTTTTATCGACGTACTTCGGGAAGTGTTTTTAAATAAGAAAAGTGAATTAAACCTCCACAAGTTGGCTGGGTTAAACTGCCTGGAGGCATTCTTTATTCAAGAATTGGAGGCGACGTAAGGCCTTTCCAGATACCCGGCAGTTACCATTAAGCAAGCACTTAAAAATAATAACCTGGTGGTTGGCGAAAGTGGTTAGGATGGTGGCTTGAGAGCCAAAAGGCTGCACACAAAGGGAAGGGGGTATTGATGGATTTATTAAATCTGGTATTGGTGTGGTGCATGGGCATGAATGGGCCGAATGGCCTTCCCTGTGCCTCACTTCCTTGTCATCCTTGGGTAAATAATTATGCAATTATAAACATAAATTTCTGCAAGTCCAACATTAACAACATCCATTTATAGTAGAGAGAAAGTTGTATGTATGTATGTTATGCATGTATGTATCAACTCCTCCGAGAGGATTTGACTAAGACGCTAAAATTTCAGGTTGACATGGCACGGACACACCAAGACATGGTACAGACATGGACACAGCATGGGCAAGGACGCGACCACAACACAAATAGCGTCCGGGAAAGTATAAAACGGGACGATTTCGTAACATACAGGAACTTTGGTCTGTCTGCGGTGGTGGGAACAAATAAATTTTCATCCATTTTGTCGGCGTGTTTGAGTGTGTCTGGGTGGCTGTTCGCTGTCGGCCACTGACGAGTGGTCCTCCTGCTGCAGTAAATATAACTGATTTATCAATTAAACAAAATACCCTTATAAACTGCAATTGAATGGAAAAACAAACTACCAAAACTGGTAGTGACACCATCTGGGGCCGGCATTTTCATCTTCACGCAACTTCGACTTGTTCGCATCTTTGTCTGAATCTCTTCGCATAAGGCTCCGGAAACGATAACGGTCATATTTCATTTCACTAATTTTGTCTCCAATAGGTTTCTTCAAAAATCCACGGATCAATTTCAACAACAGAACCTTCAGGGTTGTTCATGCAGTAGAATCAATATCAGAATCCGAGCTTGAAAATATCCATTTTGTTCTCTATGTAAGAGCCTCCACTATTTGGATCAAGGTGGGGTTCTGACATATGGATGACCCCCCCCCCCCGAACCCCCCCCCCTCACTGGCAAAAATTAAAAATCGACAATTCAGGGTTTTTTTTCGGCACTTTTGTGATTGCATAAAAATTCAATTTTTTTTCCTTCAAATTAGAGGTGCATTGATTTTCAATCGTTTACAGTTTAAAAGAACGAAAAAAAAAATTTTTCCATTTGGGTTCCCATTAAGAGCTCAAGCCGCCTGCTTCTTTGTTGCACCTTCTCCACAAAACGGGGTTTTAAAAAAGGCATCGTTAAAAGAATAAACGGACAGGAATTTTTGTTCCAGAATTCTCTTATTAGCTTTCCAATGGTATATCATTTTGAACTCGCAGAAGCTTGTGGTAAAAAATACCAAACAATGTAAATGAGACAGTACTTTCTTCGAGGTCTCCAGATATGCCTCCGTTCAGCTTATGTGTGGCCTGGGTGGTGTTCGCTGTCCATTAATACACGTACTTGTACTCAAGTTTGATTTAAATCTTCGCTATTTCTCAAAATATCACATTTTTACGCAGACACTCTCTGTCACAGAATACCCTTTATAAATCACCCTTAGAATTATCCGCTTTAGAATCACGCCTTTGGAATAGACCTTTAGAATAACCCTTTGGAATAACACTTTGGAATCACCCCTTTAGAATAACCTTTAGAATGCACCCTTTTCGAATAACCCTTAGAATAACCCTTTGAATCACCCTTTGGAATAACCTTTAGAATAACCTTTGAATAAACCTTTGGAATACGCTTTAGAATCACCCTTTAGAATAACCCATTAAGAATAACCAATTCAGAATACACGCCTTTGGATAACCCTTTAGATACCCTTTAGAAATACCCTTCAGAAATAACCCTTTTGGAATAACCTTTAAGATAACCTTTGAATAACGCATTTAGAATAACTCCTTTGGAATAACCATTTTAGATCACCATTTACATAACCCTTTAGAAATCACCCTTTGAAGAAGTAACCCTTTAGAATAACGCCTTTAGAATAACCCTTTAGAATACGCATTTAGAATAACCCTTTGGGAATAACATTTAGAATAACCTTTAAGAATAACCCTTTGGAATACCCAATTTAGAATCACCCTTTAGATAACCCTTTAGAATAACCCTTTGGAATAACCTTTGGGAATCACCCTTTAGAATACACGCCCTTAGATCACCTTTCGAATAACCTTTAGAATACCCTTTAGAATAAAACCCTTTAGAATCACCCTTTGGGAATAACCTTTAGAATAACCTTTTGGAATAACCCTTTGGAATCACCCCTTTGGAATAACCCTTTGGATCACCCTTTCGAATAACCTTTAGAATACCGACTTTAGAATAACCCTTTGGAATCACCTTTAGAATCACTTTAGAAATAACCCTTAGAATAACCCTTCAGAAAACGCCTTTGGAAATAACCTTTAGAATAACCTTTAGAATAACGCCTTCAGAATAACGCTTTGGAAGTAACCATTTAGAATAACCCTTTAGAATCACCCCTTTAGAATAACCCTTTAGAATAACTTTCAGAATAACGCTTTTGGAATAACCATTTAGAATAACCCTTTAAGAAATATCACCTTTAGATAACCCTTTAGAATAAACCCCTTTAGAGAAACCCTTTAGAATCACCCTTTAGAATCACCCTTTAAGATAACCCTTAGAATAACCTTCAGAAATAACCTTGGAATACCCTTTAGAATAACCCTTTAGAATAACCCTTCAGAATAACCGCTTTGGAATACCATTTAGAATAACCTTTAAGAAATCACCTTTAGAATAACCCTTTAGAATACCCTTTAGAATAACCTTTGTAGAATAACCATTAGAATAACCTTTGAATAACCATTTAGAATAACCGCTTTAGAATAACCCTTTGGATAACCATTTAGAATACCTTTAGAAATAACCCTTTAGAATACCCTTTGGAATTACCCTTTAGAATAACCCTTTAGATCACCCTTTAGATAACCTTTGGAATAACCATTTAGAATAACCCTTTAGAATCACCCTTTAGAATAACCTTAAAGGTCCATGACACTCAAACGTTTCTGGTTATTTATATATTTAACTTGACCTTCCTAGTGAAAAAATCACCCATGTTTCTTTTTTAAAATCAACAATGGGGATAATTAGACAATGATTTCGAACATTTTGTAGTGCTTTTTCACCACTTGCTTATGCCCGCCCTCACAAAAGTGGAGTTCAAGGCGAAACCGCAGGTCACGGACCGTTGAGTCATATCTCCAGAACCGACTCGCTCCAGCGTGATTGATTAGACGTCGCGCGCTCCTAATAAAGTAGTACAAATGCAATTGTGGCACATTGTTGTATTCACTGATCGTCTTAATTCCCTAGTGATTGGGTTTCACGAGAAATTCTGCTTCTGAGCGTGTATGCAAACCATCACGAGGCATTTATTTTATCCTTTCTTACCTTGTCGTAGTCGTGTAACAAATCCAATACATGTATCACAATAAAGGGTATCCATGTCCACAAAATTAATAAAATGTGACTGTGAACCTTTCCTTAAGAACTTACAGGGACATTACAAGTAACATCAAGACCTTAATATTGGCAGTCATTTTCAAGGCGCAAGGAGATAATTTAATAACAATGTGAAAACCTGCACACTCTTACATTTTGCAGCTTATTGAATTGGTTTCGTTGACCAGCCTGCTGGGATGTACGATTCCACATACAATGCACCAGCAGGTATGGCTTGCACTCGACATACATGGTTTATTCTAAAGTGAAGGTACTGCTCTCCATTGGGCTTGCTTAATTCAGTCTACACTTTAGCCAAAATGCTGTAATATGACGGGAATATGTTGGCAACAACTATGAAAGACATTTTATTCTGTCCCTATTACACGGCCTCATTTGCTGGTGCTCTTAAACGGCCGCATTGTGCTTATACATTGTGTGCATGCTCAATAAAAGTTACTTTCAACTCTGAGTCTAGACTTGGTCGATAAATCCGTCGTCCGTGTGCCGACTAGTTCCGATAAATCTGACGTGCTGTAGCTTTCTTTTACATTATTCTCTTTCTTCATGTGTTTTTCTACTTCTCAGCTACATGACGACAGTAGGAATAACTAATAAAAATGGCAACAGAAACGTCAGATTATCGGACTACTCTAGACATTGTGTCGCAAGGTGGTGTTTCTGCACAGTTTCAATCGTATCGGAAGCGAGATTGGGCTTCGTTTTATGCGCAGAGAGATACGCCCGGAGAAGATACCCTTAGAACTAACGCTAGATTACCCTCTTTCGAATAACCTTTAGAACAACACCTTTGGAATAACCTTTGGAATAACCTTTGGAATAACCCTTCAGAATACCTTTAGAATACCTTGGAATAACCCTTTAGATAAACCCTTTAGAATTACAGGCATGTGATTTGGGTCTAATAATTTATTGAAGATTGGACTTCTGCAGGCCAACAGAGAGAGTACGAGGGGAGGGGCCGTTGCCCCCTTCCGTTGGTGGGGGTCCTGGGATGGGGGGGTTGTCCTAGGAAAATTTTGAAATACCCACTGCAAAAAGAGCATGTTCCTGGAAAATTGAGCTTTTAATTTTGATGTTTTTTTAAACAGCTTTTTAAAGCAATAATCATCAGCCAAAAATACTAAGTAAATTGAAAATGATAAAGAACTCTTCATTGGTTTTTGGGTACTTGCGGAGAGTTATCCTAGAAAAGTTTTTTAATTTCCTCACTCATAAGCATTTCCCTGGAAAATTTAGCTCAGTTTTGAGTTGTGAAATACCATCTTCAAAAAGTAAAAATCATTGAAAAAATAGGTGGAGATGATAACGGAACAACGATCCCAGGAATGTCCCTTAAATTTACTGTTGTCAACTCACGTTACATGATGGAACATACACACCTGTTTTTCA
>CM068964.1:104937076-104948813 GCA_035128595.1 Eptatretus atami | reverse complement strand
GGAGGGATGACGAGGGCGCATGCGCAGAAGATCGTTGGACGGGGGAGGGGCCTATAAAGATCGGTTTTCTGAGAGGTTTTCTCTCTCTCTGCTCTGGGCATCAACCTCGACCCGGCTCCCCACTTTGGAAATCTTCTAGCTATCATCGACCTCGTCCCGGCTACTGAGCTTTTCTTGTCGTCGCTGGAGGCTCCGCCTGACTGGGTTTCGCCGACGCCACCGGAGTTCCAAGAGAAGGGGACGTCCGCCGCGCGTTTCGCGGGCCAGTAGCCTGCGCCCTGGCTCACGCCGGCTGTCCTCCTCGCTGAGAGCCACCAATAAAGACCCTCAGGGTCCAATCATTCTGTCTGGGTGTGCGTGTGTCTGTTTGTGGCGCCAGTCTGTTAAGTAGTGAATTGCATAAGTGCTGTGCTGTACATACGTGTCTTCTAATAATTATCGGTTTAAATCTTCCCTTACGTGCTCCCTAGCAATTACCCCATTGCTTGTAATAAATATCCTATTGTTGAATGTACTCAGCTCGTCGTGTCCATCTCTGCCATTGACTGGTTGTGTCGTGCGTGTGAGGGATTAGCTGGCCATTGCCGGGGTAACAAGATAATCAGGCCGACGGAACTCGGCGATAAAACCGCTCAGCAACGCACGCGGAACGAACTTGCTTCCGTACGAGTTCCGTCGAGGGTGAAATTCCCCGGTACCTGGACCACGTGGGTATTTAGGTAAATTGAACTTGGCAATCGACCCTACCCCACGTGGTCTACCCATTGGCCGATTTCGGTCCAAAATAACAAGGACCTGTCGACCCGGACTTTTCCGGGCCGGCGATCTGACATTCGCGGGCGATCGAGCCGGGCCGACTCGCGGCTCAGTCTGGCGGTCGGGTCGCGGCCGACGTCCCGGCGAAACTACAACAATATACACACATACATACACACACATACATACACATATACACAATATATATATATATATATATATATATACACACATGTACACATACATACACACATATATATACACACACATACATATATATATATATATATATATATATATATATATATATATATATATTATATATTATCACACACACATATACACATACATACATATATATACATATATATATATATAACCATTATAATAATAATCACAACATACATACATACACACATATACGCATATATACACACACATATACATACACAGTACACATGTACATACACATACATACACAGACACACACATATGCATACACATACATACAACACATAACACACATACATACACACAGATCCATCCACACACATACATACACACATATACACATACAAACATACATACACATACACACAAACATACATACATACATACACACATTACGCAAATGGGGAGTCATGGATTCACTGGATCATGGGGTGTGGCGCTGCTGGTACCTGTGCAGGAGGACGAAAGTCCAAGTCTTCAGGTCCTTGGTGCTTCCAGTCTTGCTCGATGGATGTGAGACTTGGACTCTGACCAGGGATCTGAGATGGAGACTTAATTCCTTTGGTACCAGATCTCTTCAGAGAATCCTTGGCTATCGCTGGTCGGACTTTGGGTCCAACGAGCAGTTGCTGAGAGAGACTCAAATGTGTCTTGTTACCTGCATCGTCCGTGAGCGTCAGCTGTGGCTCGTTTTTCTGACGCTGATCCTGCTCACCAGATTCTCTCAGTGAGGGAGCCTCATGAGTGGAGGAGGCCAATGGGCTGACCACGTGCCTTGTGGAGGAAGCAGGTTGATCAGCATCTCAAGGAGATGGGGATGGGCCAGGCCTCTGCCTGTGGGATGGCCAGACGGAAGTCCCTGGAGTACACATTTATTGATTGCACATTTTAACCCAATATTTCCAACTGAAAAACGAATTCTACAAACTTCAGAAAATTAATTGAAAATACAAAACTAGAATATCTTGGTTGGATAAGTGTCCACCCCTCGAGTTAGGCTCCCGAATCCAAATTGTAAGCAAATACGAACACAACAAACCAGAGAAGGTATTTCTAACCCACCTTGCAAAAAAATTTCAAAGATCGGTGCGAAGATGTCAAACAAAAAACCAAAATAGCAATCAGTACAGCACCAATGATAACAAAAAAGGCAAAAGAAAAATACAAAATGAAATATCAACAGTTATACACCAACAACTGGGGAAATGACAAAAGAGCAGGAAGGTATTAAAACAAGAAAAAACAAAAGAGTTGGATAGATTGGGGATAGACAAAGAAGGCTCTTTGGAATGGTAAAGAAGAGGTCAGGTCTGGTGGGATGGAGAACTAATCATTACAAATGCCGAAGACCAAGAACACTACACCAATGGCTTTAAGAAAATGGTGAGACCGAGTCATTCGGACAAGTGTAGGTTCTGCAAGGTAGAAACAGAAAGTACGAGCCACCTCCTATCGGGATGTAAAAAAAAAACTCATGTCAGAGCAGCTGTACACACAAAGGCACAAGGTATGTGGAATAATTCACCAGCACATCTGCAAAAGTCTCAATAGTCCATTTCCAGAAAACTCATGGAAACGTGAACCAAAAGCAATCACTGAAAACAAGAAAGGAAAACTCACGTAAAACGCATAAATTTGGCTGAAACAACGCAGTCATCAAGAAAATGACCAAATACCAATATCTCAAAAATGAAGTGAAAAGATCCTGGAAGCTGAAGAGCACCAAAATTGTACAAGTGATTATTGGAGCAACGGGAATGAAGAAGAAGAACCTCATAGAGATGTAAAAACCATCCCTGGGAGTATTACTACAAACTGCAGTTGGAAGCTATCTGGGGCTTGATGAAGATCCTCAAAAGAGCCGGCGGAACAAAACTTTCAGAAGAAGAAAACTTCACAAGTTGGTCCATGAATCGTGATCCCTTCCTGAAACGGGGGTGGATACTATGAGACCTGAGAGAACTCCGTTCCACATTCTGAACCCGCATATCGAGATAACAACCAATAACACACACACACACACACACACACACACACACACACACACACACACACACTGATCAGGTTCCCATCGTGTGCTGCCTTTTTGGCTGCTGGTTGCCACATTGGTTAAGGGCGCGGCTATGCCGCTGATGCAGTGCCCCAATTACCAATATACTGGTGCTCATTTCGCCGACCTCGGAAGGATGACAGGCTGAGTCAACCCCCTGGTGTTAAATCAGTGGCCAACGGGGCTCGAACTCAGGACACTAGGATCCCAAGGCACTACCCTAACTGCGAAGCCAACACCAGGCTAGTGATCAGGTAGAGATGGTGTTTTGATTTACCATCAGCCTTGTTGTATAGTGCTCGTACAAAATGGAATGCATCGACCTATCGACTATCCATCAATGAGAGCAATGTGTTATTGTACTGAGTCATAAAGGTGCTGTTGATAACATATAATGCAATCAGAAAGTGCTGTTGAGAAAACAAAGGTTGAACAAACCAAACGAGCATTTTAAAACATAAAACAAGTGTGTATGGTACGTACTAACGTACATACACGTGGCACCATCCAACTTGGTCATGAACGGCACTTGTCTTGGAAAACATCTTCACACACAAACTTTAAATGATCAACTCATTGAATCAATTCAAACAGGGTGAGAGTGAGAGAGATGAAGAGTTGGAGAGAGAGAAAGAGAGAAAGAGAGAAAGAGAGAAAGAGAGAAAGAGAGAGAGAGAGAGAGAGAGAGAGAGAGAAGAGAGAGAGAGGAGAGAGAGAGAGAGGAGAGAGAGAGAGAGAGAGAGAGAGAAGAGAAAAAGAGAAGAGAGAAAAGAGAGAAAGAGAGAAAGAGGAAAGAGAGAAAGAGAGAAAGAGAGAAAGAGAGAAAAAGAGAGAGGACAGAAGCGAATACTTCAATATCGCACGGCTGGGGGCAATAAAAGTCGAGGTTAAGAATGATGAAACAATTTTGCAGTTATAAATTTTAAATGTAGACACGGTGAATTAGCATGCATGATGGAAGAGTTGTGACGTTGGACAAATTTCTATTTAATGCCCTCAGATCAAAGGGATGTATGCGGCATAAGTGTGACAGAAGACACAGGACAGAATAGCCAATTATATAACAGCGCGTGATGTAGCGCGCTGTAGAGAAGAGAGAGAGAGAGAGAGAGAGAGAGAGAGAGAGAGAGAGAGAGAGAAAGAGCTTGCTGTTTTGCCAAGTTCATCTGCAGAAGTTCATCTGACAGTACATTGTTTACCTTTTCAAATAAACCAACAGGTGAGCATGTGTGAAAGTACCTGGTATGCAAAACCATTTGAAAAAAACAACAAAGAAAGCACATCAACCTGCTTTCACCCCCATCCCCCAGTGGCTTCCACCCCCACTGTCCTCCCACCCCTCACCCCCTCTCCAATCAGTGGCGACTCATTAAGGTACCTTCAGGGGTTCACAGCAATGGTCATCGATGCGGTCAATCCAATAAACAAAATGGCCATCATTATTCTACACAACTATTTGAATCTATGATTGAAATACCGACACACCGATGATGTAACGTTTGATACACATGTTCTGCGGCAGATGACCTGTGTGTGTGTTATTCTGCGAAAGGTGACCTGTGTGAGTGTTGTTCTGTGAAAGGTGACCTGTGTGAGTGTTGTTCTGCGAAAGGTGACCTGTGTGAGTGTTGTTCTGCGAAAGGTGACCTGAGTGCATGTTGTTCTGCGAAAGGTGACCTGTGTGAGTGTTGTTCTGTGAAAGGTGACCTGTGTGTGTGTTATTCTGCGAAAGGTGACCTGTGTGCGTGTTGTTATGCAAAACGTGACCTGTGTGCGTGTTGTTCTGCGAAAGGTGACCTGTGTGAGTGTTGTTCTGCGAAAGGTGACCTGTGTTACATGAATGTGCTGCATGAACATTATGCTGAGTTTGTATATGCACTGCCTTGTTTTGCCATGACCATTCGATCATTCAAGTATTTAAGACACTCCAAAGGAGATGTTTTAAGTAACTTGAGTAACTATAGTGATGTGCTGGTATTGTGAGTATGCTCTTGAAGGCAGTTACATCCACGAGGAACTGGAAGGCTGTAGAAAGCACGCATTTACTCTTTGGCATCATTCGAGGCAAACTCAGCAATTGCATGACCTGAACAAACCTGTGGGTTGTTCACATGACTTGGAGGTAAAGGTAGTTTATGGGTAATAATGCCAGCCTTCAACAGGTCTACGTGAGTGTTTTCAAAAACGAGGATAGAAAGGAAAGCATATCTGATAACAACACATTTACCAATCACACCGTCATCATTTAGTACAATTTCTCACAATCAATGGAAACGTCCATTATAAGATTGTTTTTCTCTCATATTACTCTGACAGTGAACTTGACAAATTTGTAACAAACAGCAAGCATTACCTCTCTTCCTTTGACCTGTGTTTGAAAGGTGACCTGTGTGGGTAAGTAATATGGTGCTCTGCCATTGTTGGTAAGTAATCTGGTGTATACCGTACTATTCCATAAACGTCATCAATTTATTTTTGCCATGTATCATGCCATCTCCTGTAATTCGACATGGATACAATTACTGTACGTTTGTCCATGACCAAGTATGCTCGTACAAACTCACGAGTTTCTTTCAATGACCCACAAAGTAGTGCCTCGTTTCTCACTTTGAAACCAATCTCGTTTCCATCTGTTACCCAAGGCATACTCCTGAGGTTACCCGTTGAGCTTCCTTCTCCTTAGCGACAATGTTCCATTTTGCCAGAGGCTACTCACATCGGAGACCGACCATTGTGGGGAACCAGCTCAATGTTCAAGATCATGTTATTACCGTCAGCGTTACGAATATTTCCTGAATCATTACGCTGTCAGCCTGTACCGTCTGTGGTACTTTGTAAGGTTTGTGAAAGGCAAGACAAACAATATCAATTTTTTTCATCTTTTTAGCCTACCATCCAAATCCTTGCAGTGTTTTGTACCCTTCGGCTCTGGTGATGCAACACGAGCATGGTGTTAGATGAAAAGGACCGCAGCTGGAGTGCAGTGATTTTCATGTTTGTAAACAAAGTTTGCAGTTTACAGTTAACAGTATTGTTTTGGGAGTCTTCTTGGCAAATTAAAACTCCCAAGTATCATCACTTCAGCTGCTTCATTAAGACAGAGTATCGGCTGGTACGGTCCATGCAACGGACGAGTCTGAAGAGTGTCCTCATTGCCACGACTACACGAGAGACTCTGTGCTTTGCATTTCCGCTTCGTCGTCGTTAGCAATTGGCAATCCGTTGCAATCAGCAGACCCAGCAGCTTCTTGTAGGCCAAAGAGGCTGAGCAGCATGCGGTACAAAAAATGATAGTGTTCCTATGGGCAAGCAAGGAAGATCAATGCATAATGAGCAACCCTCAAATGTACAAAACTAACGAATCAATGAGAGGTGAGCATAAGATGAATATTTAATAACAATAGTTAGGTGAGAGAGGATGAAAGGGCGAAGCAACAGGTATTCTTTTCCATGATACAAAACAGACGAAAACTGCGGTGAATCATTGCTGATGGATTTAACCAAAACATGTTGTATTTCACAAACATATTGCATACCTATCTGTGAATCTCAACGAATATGTAAACTGAAGTGAAACACGAAAAAAGGATATTTTATAACACGTAGTAGTTGTTACTGCTATTTTTAGTGGCTGTGGTGATTGTTGTTGTGTACTCCCTTCTGTGTCCGTCACGCTTCATTCTAAAAGGTTCCTACTATCGTACCATTGGAACCGCCACGTTCAATGGGAACCCAAATGCTCAGACCAACTCAATGTTAATCCATCTGTTGATACCCTACGTAGTAGATACGATGTCTTTTTCCGATTTGGGATTTATAAAGTGAGTAATTTTGCAAATAAAAATCGAAATCTTCTTCTTCTTCATGCTTAGCTGTGACGTCACACTCAGAAGTCGACCACCATATTCGTACTGTCCGCTGGTTATATTGCGGTACGATTTAACTCAAACAGCGAATAATTTTCGATTTTCCACAAATATGCCGAGTCGATGCATCCTTGGTGGTTATAGTAACACAAACCAAGATGGTTTCATTCTCCACCAATGGCCGAAACACCCGAAGTTTGCCAGAAATTGGACGAGGTTTGTCAGAAATACCTGAGTGTGGGTCGGGCCGAGAAAATGTTCACTTTTGTGCTCAGGACATGTTATTGAGCAAGTTATAAAACAACAAAGATGGCTAGATCTTGTGGTTATCTGCCACGATTGATTGAGGATGCCACCCCCATGATTAAGTGGAAGAAAGCCATCGCTCGAAACTATAAGACCATCTCTACTGAGCTACCAGCACATGTACTTTCTCTTCCTGTTACCATTGCCCGGTGTGATGTAACCAAGTTTAAAAGTAAAATGTAAATTATGTTCCACGTATGTCTTGCCTCATGCATATTCATGTTTTGCCTCATGCATATTCATGTTTTGCTTCATGCATATTTATGTTCTGCCCATGTGTCACATCATCTCCGCTGCAAGCGGATGAGAGCAGAACCGTCTTGCCTGGTGGGACGTGTGGCTGTTGTGGACAAGGCACTGTTTTTATCGACGTACTTCGAGTGTTTTAAATAAAGAAAAAGTGAATTAAACCTCCACAAGTGCTGGTTAAACTGCCTGGAGCATTCTTATTCAAGAATTGAGGCACGTAGGCCTTTCCAGGATACCCGGCAGTTACCATAAGAGCACCTTAAAAATAATAACCTGGTGTTGGCGAAGTGGTTAGGATGGTGGCTTGGGAGCCAAAAGGCTGCACACAAAGGGAAGGGGTATTGATGGATTTATTAAATCTGGTATTGGTGTGGTGCAGGCATGATGGGCCGAATGGCCTCTTCCTGTGCCTCACTTCCTTGTCAATCCTTGTAAATAATTATCAATTATAAACATAAATTTCTGCAAGTCAAATTAACCAACATCCATTTATAGTAGAGAGAAAGTATGTATGTATGTATGTATGCATGTATGTATCAACTCCTCCGAGAGGATTTGACCTAAGACGCTAAAATTTCAGGTTGACATGGCACGGACACAACCCAGACATGGTACAGACATGACACAGACATGGCACGGACGCGACCACAAACACAAATAGCGTCCCGGGAAAGTATAAAACGGGACGATTTCGTAACATACAGGACACTTGGTCTGTCTGCGGTGGTGGGACAAATAATTTGTCATCCATTTTGTCGGCGTGTTGAGTGTGTCTGGGTGGTGTTCGCTGTCGGACAATGACGAGTGTCTCTGCTGCAGTAATATAACTGATTTATCAATTAATACAAAATCCCTTATAAACTGACAATTGAATGGAAAAACAAAACCTACCAAACTGTAGTGAACATCTGGCCGGCATTTTCATCTTCACGCACACTTCGATTGTCGCCATCTTTGTCTGAATCTCTCGCATAAGGCTCGAAACGATACGGCTCCATATTTCATCACTAATTTTGTCTCCAATAGTTTCTTCAAAATCCCACGGATCAATTTCAACAACAGAACCTTCAGGGTTGTTCATGACAGTAGAATCAATATCAGAATCCGAGCTTGAAATACACATTTTTCTCTATGTAAGCCACTATTTGGATCAAGGTGGGTTCTGAATATGATGTCACTGGCAAAAATTAAAAATCGACAATTCAGGGTTTTTTTTCGGCACTTTGTGATTGGCATAAAAAATTCAATTTTTTTTCCCTTCAAATTAGATGGTGATGATTTTCAATCGTTTACAGTTAAAGAGAAAAAAAAATTCCATTTGGGTTCCCCATTAGAGCTCCAGCGCCTGCTTCTTGTTGCACCTTCTCAGAAAGACGGGGTTTTAAAACAGGCATCGTTAAAAGAATAAACGGACAGGAATTTTTGTTCCAAATAATCTCTTATTAGCTTTCCAATGGTATAATCATTTTGAACTCGCAGAAGCTTGTGGTAAAAATACCACAATGTAAATGAGAACAGTACTCTTCGAGGTCTCCAGATATGCCTCCGTTCACATTATGTGTGCCTGGGTGGTGTTCGCTGTCATTATCACACGTACTTGTACTCAAGTTTGATTTAAATCCCTTCAGCTATTCTCAAATATCACATTTTTACCAGACACCTCTGTCACAGAATAACCCTTTATAATCACCCTTTAGAATTACCCTTTAGAATCACCCTTTGGAATAACCCTTTAGAATAACCCTTTGGAATAACACTTTGGAATCACCCTTTAGAATAACCCTTTAGAATCACCCTTTCGAATAACCCTTTAGAATAACCCTTTGGAATCACCCTTTGGAATAACCCTTTAGAATAACCCTTTAGAATAACCCTTTGGAATCACCCTTTAGAATCACCCTTTAGAATAACCCTTTAGAAAACCCTTTAGGATTAACCCTTTGGAATAACCATTTAGAATCACCCTTTAGAATAACCCTTTAGAATAACCCTTTGGAATAACCCTTTGGAATCACCCTTTAGAATAACCCTTTAGAATCACCCTTTCGAATAACCCTTTAGAATAACCCTTTAGAATAACCCTTTAGAATCACCCTTTGGAATAACCCTTTAGAATAACCCTTTGGAATAACCCTTTGGAATCACCCTTTGCGAATACACCTTTTAGGATCACCCTTTAAACCCTTTAGAATCAAACCCTATGGAATCACCCTTTAGAATCACCTTTAGAATAACCCTTAAGAATAACCCTTCAGAATAACCCTTTGGAATAAACCCTTTAGAATAACCCTTTAGAATAACCCTTCAGAATAACCCTTTGGAATAAACATTTAGAATAACCCTTTAGAATCACCCTTTAGAATAACCCTTTAGAATAACCCTTTAGAATAACCCTTTAGAATAACCCTTTGGAATCACCCCTTAGAATCACCCTTTAGAATAACCCTTAAGAATAACCCTTCAGGAATAACCCTTTGGAATAACCCTTTAGAATAACCCTTTAGAATAACCCTCAGAATAACCCTTTGGAATAACCATTTAGAATAACCCTTTAGAATCACCCTTTAGAATAACCCTTTAGAATAACCCTTTAGAATAACCTTTTAGAATAACCATTTAGAATAACCCTTTGGAATAACCATTTAGAATAACCCTTTAGAATAACCCTTTGGAATAACCATTTAGAATCACCCTTTAGAATAACCCTTTAGAATAACCCTTTGGAATTACCCTTTAGAATAACCCTTTAGAATCACCTTAGAATCACCTTTAGAATCACCCTTTAGAATACCCTTTGGATAACCATTTAGAATAACCCTTTAGAATCACCCTTTAGAATAACCCTTAAAGGTCCCATGACACTCAAACGTTTCTGGTTATTTATATATTAACTTGACCTTCCTAGTGAAAAAATCACCCATGTTTCTTTTTTAAAATCAACAATGGGATAATTAGACCAATATTTCGAACATTTGTAGTGCTTTTCACAACTTGCTATGCCCCGCCCCTCAAAAAAGTGGAGTTCAGCGAACCGCAGGTCACGTGACCGTTGACGTCATCTCCAGAACACGACTCGCTCAGAGTCGATTGATTAGACGTCGCGTGCCGTATAAAGTACGTACAAATGCATTGTGCACATTTGTTTGCTATCTCACTGATCGTCTTAATTCCTGTGATTGTTTCACGGAAAAGAAATTCTGCTTCTGAGCCGTGTATGCACAACAATCACGAGGCAATTATTTATCCCTTTACTACCTTGTCGTAGTCGTGTACAAATCCAATACATGTATGCACAATAAAGGAATATACCATGTCCACAAAATATAAAATGTGACTGTTGAACCTTTCCATTAAAAAATAAACTTACAGGGACATACAAGTAAAATACCAAAGATTAATATTGCATCATTTCAAGGCGCAAGGAGATAATTTTAAATCAACAATGTGAAAAACCTGCACCACATTTTGCAGCTTATTGAATTGTTCGTTGAAACCAGCCTGCTGGGATAGGTACGATTCCACATACATGCAAGCCAGGTATGGCTGCACTCGACATACATGGGTTTATTCTAAATGAAGGTACTGCTTCCATTGGCTTGCTATTCATTAACATTTAGCCAAAATGCTGTAATAAATGAACAGGGAAAAATATGTTGCACAACTATGAAAGACAAATTTATCTGTCCTATTACACGGCCTCATTGCCTCGGGACTCTTACGCATTGACTTATACATTGTGTGCATGCTAATACAAGTTACTTGTCAACTCTCGAGTCTAGACTAGTCCGATAAATCCGTCGTCCGTCCGACTAGTCCGATAAATCTGACGTGCTGTAGCTTTCTTTTATTATTCTCTTTTCTTCATTGTTTTCTACTCTCAGCTACATGACGACAGTAGGAATAAAATAAATAAAAATGCAACAGAACGTCAGATTTATCGGACTACTCTAGACAATTTGTGTCGCAAGGTGTGTTCTGCACACAAGTTTTCATCGTATCCGGACAGCGAGATTGCTTCGTTTTATGCGCAGAGAGATACGCGGAGAGATAACCCTTTAGAATAACCCTTAAGATTAACCCTTTCGAATAACCCTTTAGAACAACCCTTTGGAATAACCCTTTGGAATAACCCTTTGGAATAACCCTTCAGAATTACCCTTTAGAATAACCCTTTGGAATAACCCTTTAGAATAACCCTTTAGAATTACAGGCATGTGATTTGGGTCTAAATAAATTATCTGAAGATTGACTTCTTGCAGGCCAACAGGGGGGAGGAGAG
>CM068964.1:104922915-104937066 GCA_035128595.1 Eptatretus atami | reverse complement strand
AGGGGGGGTTGTCCCCTAGGAAAATTTTGAAATACCCACTGCAAATAGAGCAATGTCCTGGAAAATTGAGCTTAATTTTGATGTTTTTAAACAGACTTTTTAAAGCAATAATCATAGCAAAATACTAAGATAAAATTGAAAATGATAAGAACCTCTCATTGGTTGGGTACTGCGGAGTCTATCCAAGAAAAGTTTTTAATTCCTCACTGCAAATAAAGCAATTTCCTGGAAAATTTAGCTCAGTTTTGAGGTTGTGAAATACACATCTTCAAAAGTAAAAATCATTGCAAAATAGGTGGAGATGATAACCGGAACAACGATCCCCAAGGAATGTCTTATTTACTGTTGTCACTCACGTACATGAATGGAAACATACACACCTGTTTTCACTGACTTTTCTTCTGTTATAATTTCACATTATTCATCGACTTCCTTATCAAAGTGGTGCATGTACACACAATACGATGAACATGTCATTGCAAAGTCTTCACATGATCATTCAGTAATCCTGATGATAGTTGTATTCAGTCTTAGAAGTATACTAAATCACAAAAATACTTTGTGTTAAATTGTTAATTGAAATTATCTCAATCATAATCAAAGTCAACATATATATTAGAATTGTCACACAATGTCACACAAATACTGTCACAGTCAACGCAGATGATATCAAACCTTCAGAATTGATGCACGACTTCATGGCGAACTTTCCTTCATAGCATGAACATGGGCCTTTCTTGCATGTTTTTGAACGATGAAAAATTTTCTCTTGCATTTGGCCTTAGTAGATCTTGCCTTTAACTTAATAATAAGTCTCTACCGCTTCTCCTCTCTCATTAATTCTGCCTTGCTCAGGTCTTTTCTGTACTGCTTGCTGGATGTCCTCATGTTGATACAGAGCTTGAGGTCCACAGGGTCCAAAATGACATCTTTCCAGGAGAATGTCTTAACCGAACCTTTCTCTTTTGTCCTCAGTGCATCCTTAACTGTCTGGATTGCACTAATGTGCCAATGTCCATTCTGCAGGACTTCTTGTCAATGATGTCCCCCATAGTGTTGAACGATCCTTCAAATAGCTTGAGGTCCACAGGGTCCATAATGACATCTTTCCAGGAGAATGTCTTAACCGAACCTTTCTCTTTTGTCCTCAGCACATACTTAACTGTCTGGATTGCACTAATGTGCCAATGTCCATTCTGCAGGACTTCTTGTCAATGATGTCCCCATAGTGTTGAACGATCCTTCAACTTAAGGGCCGTGTAAACAGCTCATCAGTGCCTTGACCATTGCTGACAAATGCGGATACTTTCCTTGTCGGAACACTTCCGTCCACCAACCATCTCGAGGTACTTCATTGTCGTCAGCATCAAGTGGAGATGGCAATGTCTTGTCCACTCGAAATTCTCAGATTTCTTGGTCATAGGAACTTGTTTCCGATTCCTTCAAGACATTCCTAACTAACAATGGCAGACTATTCAATCACTGCCTGGTTGTGCTGTGACCTTGTGCCAGGGTCAATGGCTGAGGCAGCCTCCAGAATTTGTTTCCAAGGGGCAACATCTTCTGCAAGTACCTGCCACACTGCAGGTATGCTTGTCTGGCCTTTGTTTTGAAGTCCTGAATAGAAGAGTTCTTCTTGTCACTCTTGATCAATGACTCACAGCTTCCATAGAACAAATCCTTGTTTCTTTGCGTGTTATCATCTAAATCAAATTGTCTGAGCTGTGATGGCCCAGCATTCAGGAGGGCCTCAGGCTTGATGAAACACACAAGAAACTTCTTGAATAGGTCTATCTGCTCATCAGGGAGTTTGTGGATGAGGGATCTTCGACTCGAACATCACCACATACTGCTTTCAACATGCAAGGAACTGAAGTATAGAAGTTCAGGGTCAGCAGTGTGTCCAACCTTGTATAGAAGAGTTTTAAGAAAATCTTCTTCTTCCTATTCTTCCCATCTCCAGTCATATTCTTGGCACCAAGGGATGACATGATTTCCCTCAAGTGACTTCTCATTTCTGGTGAAAGATCTTTTTTTGTGGAAGATTGTTACCAGGGTTGGAAAGTAAAGAGACTTGTCGGCTTTGTTGAGGAAAGAACAGTAGAAGATGGTGTATGCTTCGAGCAGCCTCAGATTTGACAATGACATGTATTAGTTGGATAGCCATCTGTGTGAAACAAATCTCTCAGGCATTGTGAAACCAATTCCAATCAATTCAGAGATCTCTTTGAGAAAGTCTCGCAAGTCGGTGGACCACTTGATATCACTGAAGATGTCAGTCAGTATGAAGTTCCTCAATATTATAGTGAAACGGCTGGCAAAATTGGCAAGTGGCATTATGGACATGATGACGTGTCTCCATCCACATCGAAGAGATGAGGGGCGGGTCCTTGACACAGCAGCGTTTCAAATCCAGATTTGAAACCTCTCATCATGTTGCAGGAGTCCATAAAAACTGATACAAGGTTTTCCCAGGGAATTTCTTTCAACTCCATTAGAGTGGTGACTGCCTTCAATATGGAGTTTGCTTGCAACAGCTTTTATCAAGCTGACAGAGGCCAAGTGGTATATCACAGATGTTTGTTGAACAGGTGAATAGAAACTGACAAGGATGCAAAGAACCTTTTTAAGATTGTTTCTCGTCGATTCATCCATATTCAGGGAGAAGTGAGTGGACCGTAGAATCCGGAGTGTGTCTCCCTCCATTGTAGCAGACAGTCCACACTTCATTTTGTTGGATGCACTGGTCCAGTCCATGGACAGTCCATTCAGTGCTTTGGGATCTCTTGCCATTTCCTGAGTGAGTTCAATAAGCCTAGGTGCCAATGAAAAGGGTTACATGGAGTTAAATTAACTTAAATAATAGCTGCATAACCTTCATGCCATCATTCCCAAGCTTCACACCATCAAATGTTTTTGGTCTGAAAAACAATAATAAACTTAATCACAAGCAAAACTAGCAAGGCATAACAAAATTAACTCCTCATGCATAGAGTTGATAAATATTTTGTCTTTAAATATTTTTTCTAACTCTAATTAATTAAGACAAATCATGCTGATTAATTATCAGTCACAATTGAGTTGAGAAATATTTTATGATTTTTTATTATTATTCAATAAAGATCATGCTATTCATGCAAAGTCACAAAACATATCAGTCATCCTTATTTTTAAGTCCATAATTAAATAATTTAGCATCATTATTCAAAGTTTTGCATATCATGTAAAATATCATACATTTTCTTCACGTACCTCAAGATTAACGACACAGTCCACTACTGGCACTGCTAGTCATGGCGGGTCGTTTTTTTTGATGGTCGAGTCGATCACATAAGCAGGATTTAGTCTGTATGGTATCAACTTCTTCAGAGGAGCTCCGAATGTTTCAGCAATTGAATAGATTGTCTTCCGTGATTCTAATTGCCACATGTGCTTTTTGGAAGATGAATGGCTGTGGAATGCTTTGAAACCTCGGCCTCCACAATCGATTGTATCATCGCACCACGTGCACAACGATTTTCCGGGCTTGTCTAATTTTCTCATAAAGTCGCCGTAAAGTACATTGACGGACTTCTTGTTCATGAGTAATGGCTTCTTCTACATCCATTCCCAACGAAACTTATTCTTAATTTCCTTATCAATTTCCTTGGTTCGTGCAGCATTTTTCCTCTCGACGATCGCCATTTTGATATCTGCGAGTTTAGGTAAGGTGACGTTTGATTGGCTCGGCGGGACATTCTGGTTCAATGATAGATGGCGTTTATTCACATGTTGGGGTTATTCGAAAATGCAGTTATAAACGGAAACGAAACATGATTTAAGATTAGAGATGGAAATTTAACTGTGAAAAAAAAAATCTGATTTTAAAAAATGTTGAAAAAAACCAATTTCCGCGAAAAATCGGAAGAATCACGTCCCCGTAAATACATGACAGGAACCCTTTAGAATGAAGTGTGCTTGACATATGGACGGACAGCAAAAAAAAATTAGTATAGATAATAGCAAAAGAAAAGATGTGGTCCAAACATGAATTGAAATGACTGAGAAATTGGTTAAAATTCAGTGAAACATATTGTACTCTCAAGGTCAGTTCCTCTAGATGCGCACCAGCTCTGTAAATACACCAGGACGCATGAGGTTGATCATCTTGGCCACATGAAATACATCCACAATGGCCTGGTCTTCCAGTTGCTGGTAGAGAGTGCTCAATGCACAAAATGTGCCAGCTGTTACACCCCCGAACCTGCAGGAGGACACAGATCTTACATTGAAATAACACAGGCAAACAGAATACATCTACACCTGGCGATGCACCAGATTCCAAAAAAAATATGAAAAAAATCGATGCGTGGACTAAAAAGTGCCTGAAAGGGAGGTTGAGGAAGATACTCTCAATGACAACTCGATTAATACTGCACACTAATTGCTTTGTTTATAATTCACTGTTTATAATTACAACACAAATAACCTCCTTCACCTTCGGTGGCAGAGGAAACAAACACAAGCAGCAAGAAATAATCGCGCCAATCACTGTTTGTTGTGCAGTATTTATCGTATGACATGTACTGTACCAGGCTCCAGAGGGACAAAATAAAAAAGGCAGACAAGCCCCATGGAAAATATTGTTGTAAATGGGGAAGAGTGATAACGAGTTTAACTGAGAAGCATCCTGGCTTGCCCTTACTCGTCATGCACAACCGTTGGCCCATCGTGGGCTGCTGAAGCCTCTCGAACCAAATTGACGAGCTCGAATGCACGGCTGAGTGGCCCATCAGCATTAGGCCATGGAGGACATTGGAAGTGACGCACTTCAAGTACATAATCATCCTGAGAAGTAAGTGATGACAATGATAAATAGAGGGTGTAGTGATGGGGTAGGAGGGAGGGCAGTGAAACAAATAACATATCCATCAAAAATCTGAATGATAACCCATCACCAAACGATGAAACCCAACACCAAATCAGATTAAATTTATAGTGTGTAGATGATCCTCAACATACTTCTGCACAAAATGCCTCCACATTCTACTCCACAAAGCACCTCCATATTATACTCGACCAAAAACACTTCCACATTCGACTCCACAAAACACCTCTACATTCTACTCCACAAAACACCTCTACATTCTACTCCACAAAACACCTCTACATTCTACTCCACAAAACACCTCTACATTCTACTCCACAAAACACCTCTACATTCTGCTCCACAAAACACCTCTACATTCCACTCCACAAACACCTCCACATTCCACTCCACAAAACACCTCCACATTCTAATCTAAAAAACACCCCAACATTCTATTCCACAAAACACCTCCACATTCTTCTCGACAAAACACCTCAACGTTCTACTCGACAAAACACCTCCACATTCCATGAGACAAAGCATCTCTATGTTTACTCGACAAAACCCCTCGACGTAATACTCCAGAAAACACCTCTACATTCTTCTGTACAAAACACCTCTACGTTCTTCGCTACAATACCTTTACTCCCATCTCCTTACCACCTTCAAGTTACTTTATTCTTGTCTCACACATCCCCAACTTCCATTCTCTGCTATACACATACATATATACATATATATACAATTATTTAAAAACCATTATTAATATAACCCCATAAATATAGTATTATAATTACAATATATTATATATATATATATATATATATATATATATATATATATACCGGGCGTAGTGGCGTGCGCCTGTAATCCGGCTACTCGGAGGCTTGGGTTGGAGGATCGCTTGAGGACGGGAGCTCTGCGCTGGGCCGTGCTATGAGAGGTGTAGGGCAGCCCGGAATCATGGCGAAACCCAATCCTTATCCCTGTGTCGTAAGAGGCGACCAGGGTTGCGTCAGGAAGGCCATCGGCGTAAAAAATATGCCAAATCAGTATGCGGATCATAACGGATGATCCGCTGTGGCGACCCCTAACGGGAGCAGCCGAAAGACGAACAACACACAACATATATAAACCTAACATCTCTATATATCAATACTGAAGGACCAATTTTGTGCTCTCCTAGCGGTCGCGTCACGTTTTTCTCGTACTGTGACCTGGACTGAAAGAAACTTCGTACCTGTAAGAGTGCATCGCACATAGTGGCAATAGTCAACTTTCAACTCTGAAGCAGAATAAACACTTTTCGTTGAGACGGGGGCGAGGAGTGAAGAGGCGGGGGCGGGGATGAAGAGACGGGGCAAGGAGTGAAGAGGCGGGGGCAAGGTGAGCAAATTTTTGGGCGGGGGTAAGCAAATTGAAAGCAGGAGACGGGGGGGGGGGAAATGGGGCGGGGATGAGTGGGCGGGCTGGGGTGAATTAGGCGGGTCGAGTGTGAGGGGGTGGACGGGGGGCGGGGCAAGTGGGGCAGGGAATCAAGAGACGGGGGGCGGGGAGTGAAGGGGCGGGCCGGGTAATTAAATTTTTGGGCGGGGGTAAGCAAATTGAAGGCGGGGGGGAATGGGGCAGGGGTGGGGATGAGTAGGCGGGGGCAAGCACGCCCTGTCCAGTCCATGTCCCTCGAGTGTGGTGAGCTGGTGAGGGTGGTTGAATGAACGGAATCCGACTGTGACGGGGTTTAGGCTAGTATATATTAATATATATATATATTATATTATATATTATTATAATATATATATATGTATTGTTGTGGGCCGGGGGTCGTGGCGAGAACGACTGCTAGGTGGGGAAGTTTATGCCGTCTCCCACCAGTCTCCCCGGAATTATAGGCCGTCGCTCCGGATAACCCCAAGCCGGCGGGTCGATTAATCGACGGTGAAACGCCAATATCTCGACCACGTGGCGTAGGGTTAATTGTCTCGATCCCAATATACATAAATAACCACGCGGTCTTGGCTACCGCGGATTCCGCTCTCGCACGTCTTTCTCGAACCGGGTCACTCTACCGACTGCGTAGAGTTCCAACTAGCGACAACCAACTCCGGCTCGGTTGCAGGCGAGCGGAAACTGCCAAAGCTGTGCCGGCTAGGATTAACGGATTATCGGGATGAAAACCCATCTGAACTCAGACCCGGACCATGCTGGACCAAATAAAGAAAGGACGGAAACGAGCTGGAACATTTCTATATATTATTTCACAATAAAATCAAAAGACAGAAGAGGCGAGACTTATCGCGAATATGCAATGCAGTATTTACAATGATGAAATAAACACTTAAAAAATTTTACTTATAGACGGGCCCACATGCAGTCATACACAAAAACAAAACAAACCCCGGAGTTTTTCTGGACCACCCAGCCGATGAGAGAGACAAACTGGGGGTCAGAGTTCGAATGGGCACCTGTGGGTCGTTGAAGGTCCCAGCCACACGTGTGGGACTCGTGGCTCGTGGCGGCAGCCGCGTGGAGCAATCGGAGCTCCGGGCAGAATCAGTGTCGCAGACGGGACCCACCAAGGCTCCACGAACAGGATGGTTCACTCACTCTCAGCCCAACCACCGTCAACCAACTTGTCACCACTCAAGTACTCGAGATCTCCCAGCGCCAATGCCAATGACAACCGACAAACGAGTCTGCTCGGGATATATATCTCCTCCCACACAGGGAGGGGCCTTGGCGAGAATCATCTCGCTGTCCGTCCCTCATTGGCCTATGGCTGCACCCTACTGGGGCGGAGCCGTGGCCCCTGTTCGGAGACCCATATTCTCCACGTGGCTTCGCTTGCGAAGAGTAACAGGGTCAACGCTGAAAAAGCCATACAAGAACTACGAGCCGAGGACTGGAACCGCGAGGCCCCCTCCTCTCGGCAAGTCAAGGTGCGAGCAGCCAACGGGTGGTGATGGTGTTGATGGGCAGTTTGGGTCATGCAGATGGGATGGTTGTTGGTTGTTAGATGGCTTGTTGGAGGGTTCGTTGGATGTAAAACGGAACTAAAGACGTCACAACGCACACACTTAATCCTCCCGCTAAACAAAAGGACGGGGTCCTGACTACACACGTACTTAACGGCATAACTAACTTTGCGGACCTGAATGTTGAGTGTGCATGGTTTCCAGATTCGTAACAATATATATATATATATATGTGTATTATTATATATATGTATATATATATATTATTATATATATTATATATGTATATACATGCTATATATATATAATATGTATATATATATAATAATATATATATATATATATATATATCTATGTATATATATATATATATACGTGTATATATACGTGTATATATATACATATATATCTATATATATATATATATATATATATATATAGATATACACACACACACATAGTACATACACACACACACTGTTGTGGTTTTATAAACAGTATGCCGAAATTGAAATGCACACAGCATGTTGACTTTTCGAATAATCGTTTCCGTAATGTACATTAAGAATAGTGCCTTCCCTATCAGGGTTATGATGTAAATCAATGCGTTGGGTTGGGTAGCTACGCCCCCTCTTAACCTGTTGGGATAACAGCACCATCAATGCATGGTGACGGGTGCCATGACTGCCATCATCATGTTGGGCATGCGTTGTTTTACTGCCATGGCTGTTGAGTGTGTGTAAATAACACCAGCATTATGAAAGCTTCGCCGAAGACATGGCTTTAGAAGTGCGCACCAAATTCTCATTGATTTTTTAAAGCCCCACCAAGTCCTTGTTTGTCTGTTAGTCTATATGGACATCCACCCTGTAATGTAACTTATTGCCATCTATCCCTGTACTGTATTAAGTTTCCCTAATCTCTGTTCATTCCCCTCCACCTGAACACGACTGGTAAACGGACCAAGACATGACACAGCCTCCCTGCAATAATTGCCACATTCCCTGGCTTTGTGCCGTGGGAATTTTTGGACGTGTGGGGTTTGTCCTAGGTGCATGGGGGTGGAAATAATTTCGCCATTTTAAGTGCGGAGCTCCGCTCCTGACAACAGCCGGAAGGACCAAATGAGTGCATATTCGGGCAGGCAGCAAAATGGACGGAGCTGTGGGGGAATACCCCAATGGCTGACATGGGGACACTCGTAAGATCTGACATGGCCCAATCGCTGGCCCCAGGCCGCCTCGGAAGATCTGACGTGCGGCTCTTTTGGCTCCGCCTGCCCCAAGGATGAAAAGCTGCGCTTGACGCGCTGGTTCTCTCTCTCTCTCTCTCATGGTTCTGGTCGTCGCATCGTTGCTCTCAATCTCTCTCTGCCCTGGTCATCATTGTCATTTCTGCCCTGGACACTTTGGCAGAGATCTGCGACGCTCGTGGCTGTCGGCTGTCTGCTTCCGACAGAGCTCGTGGACCCTCGGTTGTGGGGTACAGTGTCGGGGCCATTCCGAAGAGCGGCAGGGAGAGTGGTACCAAGCTGGGGAGAGTGAAGGTTACATACATGCCGGTAGGCTGAGGCCACCCTGCCCCTCCCAATTTGTCTCCCCATGTGTGTGATCTGATTGGTACCCTGTCATGTTATCCGGTAGGTAAGGAATAGGTTAAGCCAAGTCTGCAACTTGTGCATTTTCTTTACTTTTTGTAAATACAAACCTTGATTGCTTTTTATTGCATTTCCCCTTTTCCTGCCCCGGTTGCCCGTTGACTCCATTAAAGCCCTCGAGTTCCCTTCCCGCCTTACCCATACCCCACATTGCCTGCTGCAAATAAATTGCCTTGTTCACACTTTCCTTTCAATCTGCCTGTGTCTGTCCTTTCCCCTTATTGATCAAGCAATGTCTGTATGTAGATTATCCGGGAGATTATAATTCCACAACTAATTGGCTCTCACATCAGTCCGGTGTTGTGCTAGAGGTAATCAAGATCCAATAAAGATAAGAGTAGCACAATCGCCGAGGGCACGGTTCCCCGATAATGAGACTGCGTGTTCCCCAGTTAAACAGTCGTCAGACGGAGGACACTGGGTCATATGTGGTTAAATTGTTGGCGTTCGCGGTCGATTAGCGACCCGCCGCGACACGGATGTATTCATGTGCGACGGCCTCGATTCCCGGTGAGTCCGGGGAGAACCGGGGACACCCCCACCCTCGTGTCCCCACGACCCCGGGTCCGCACAGTATATATACATATTACATACTATATATGTATATATACATATATATGTGTGTATATAGTGTTACGGCTGTGGAAATTCGCATTACACCATAAAGGGCCCGCAGGTGAGATATCTCCATAGGTACATGGTAGTTAGCCCAAACCCATTGTATAGAGGGAATTATGTGATCCATCCGGGCTGCGACGCTTTGAGTTAGTCGTTTTTCTTTCTCTATCTTTATTTTCAAACAAACAGCATCTCAACAACCACGCCATCCCCATCACAGCGCCAACCACACTACAACCACGCCACTGCCACCATCTACGCTACCACATCTTCGCCACTACGTCCGCTTCCGAACGGCAAACAAGGGCGCCAAGGAAGGAACAGCGGAGCCTGCGCGGACTTTTCCCGCTTGATTCTCCCGCCTGATCTTCCCCACGCTTTGGAGTGGAGGAGGGCAATGCAGGTCAAAGTCAGAGGTCATGTAAGGGAGGGGTCTCATTTTTGGGGAATAATTCTCTGCCCAGAGCCAAAACTGACTCCCCGGCCCCGCACGGGTGGGGTGGAGGGAAAGCGTGAGGGAACGCCCTTTTCGGGAACCCTCTCGAAGGAAGGTGGAGCCGAGAACGGGCGGGCGAAGGCGGAGCCCCGCGCGATAAAAGACGACACGGCGGGCGCTCTGGGCGCTTCCTCTTCGCTCTTCTCTTCGTCTGGTGGTCTGGTTGGTCTTCGGTTGGTTTTTGTGAGAGTTGGTCTTCGGAAGAGGTCCTGCGCCCGCGCCTTGGCGAGCGCCCTGTCACGAGGGCGCGGACGGGAGAGCGGGAGCGCCAGTAGTGAGGTGGACCTGCGCGTCCGACGGGGAGTGCCGGAAAGTTCGCCGGCCGCAGGAGAATCAGGGCCAGGCGCGACCACGCTGACGGTCGCGGGGGAGGACTCACCAGCCATAAAAGGAAGTCGTGACTTCTTTCTTTCTTTTCCTTCCTTTGCTTTTTGTATAAATGTTGTGTTGGCGCCTGTCCGACAAGTTGAACTGCGTAAGTGTTGCCGTGTGTACGCGTATTCGGTTGTAGCTCTGCATTGTTTCTTTTGTTTTAATTGCTTTATGTGCATTACTGTATGACTGTAAATACGTGCCTTACGTGCTTGTCTGTGTGTGTGGGAATAAAATGCTTGCTTGTTTGAACTGTGCCCGTTTCGCTTCGTTTTCTCTGTTTGACTCTCCATCCTGCTTCACGTAAGGTTCGTAGTGGGTGCAACTCCCGGTAATTAATCGGAACCGTCAAGGCCCACGATAACACCGCTCGTTATCACTGTAGCACGGAACGGACCGCTTAAGCGGTTCGTGTCCGGAGTCGCCTGTGGCGTGTACGATCGCCCGGTCGACCATTCGCGCAGGTACTTAGGGATCGAATTTGGCGAGCAACCCTATCCTGCACGGGTGGGCAATTGGCACGATCGTGGTGAGGTTAAAACCCCACCGTGACTAGCTCCGGCTTGTTCGAGAGGGTCACGACTGAATTGTCCGTCCGGTGGGCGACGTGCCGCGATTCGAGTTACGTGGCTGTTGCGCACGCCGGCGGGCACGAATTCGCAACAATATAATATAATATATATTATTAATATATAAAAGTCGTGTCCACGCTGGTTAAGACCGACTGGACGGATAGCCGAACAGTTCTACCTTGGGGCGAACACGTAACCCTTGGAGATAATGCGCTCGCGGACTGGAGCAGCGAAGCACCTACCAGAAGCATTCACCAGGACGGAGGACAAGGGTTTACTCAAATCCAGAACGAATAGACAGACACAAGCAATCTTAATAATAGGGTTTAATGAACATAAAATCAAGTATTCATAAGAGGAATAATCAAAGCGTATAATGAAAATAAATCAAAGCATGAGTGATGAAATGTGAGTAATTCCAGCCTGAAGTTGAGGCGCCTCGACACAGTACAAAAACGGACAAGGAAAAGATAAAACAAAATAAATATCCCTTATTTATTTTGGTACTTAGCTTCGTCCAGACATGATCCTTTTTGGACTGGTGTCGTCGAAACCACGTATTACTGTGTGAAAAACCGGGAAACCGAACCAGAAAATAGCGCCAAGCCACTCTCTGGGTGGGAAACATACCTGAGGTATTTTGTGTGGCGGTATTCAACGCCAGGGCTCAAAAACTGCCATACAGCATCTTTTCACGTTTGAACTTGCCGACTGTTTCTCTTTGCACCAGTCTGTTCACCACAATCATCCATCTTCCCTCGACCAAACGATAAGACGATTTCTGAGCCCAGTGATAAGGCCACGAGGCACGCTCTCCTTCCCTCCTCAGAAACGTATATGCTTCACCGCTCAGCGAACAGTCAATGGCTGCGTTTTGCTTCAGCGTGTGAACAAATTAGCCTCAGCAAGAACACGAGAATCGTGCAGCCTCTTCACCATGTTGAGGGAAAGCAGGCAGCTGGATCTTTTGCTCCAATTACGTACGTCACACAATCTCTCTCCCCCCCCCCCCAAACATTCTGACTCACGCCCATCCATCATCCACCCCAGGGGATGGTTACTAGTTGTCATTCCTGGAGACGGATTTTGATGCTTGGAACGTTCGGCTCGGTTGTTGTTGTTGTTTTAAGGACGTGGTCTGTTTATCACCAGTCTTGTGAATGCAAAACATAGGAAAAGGTTACAGCGGTAATCACATACTGGAGAAATGGCCTAACCCTACCTAATTAACACAGTATCCTAATTAAACAGCACCACCCCCCCCCAGTGTGACACTTAAGCTAATGGTTTCTCTACATAATTTACATCGAGATGTCTCCTACACATCCACGGACCAAGCAACTCTATACAATCCTAACTTTCCAATTAAATTCCTCCATCTACCCCCACAATCGTAACAATATATACGAGTGTGGATCGGCTTGCTGCACTCACCTCTCCACACATCATTGCAGAGATTGACATCACAGATTTGCTGTGTTGGTATAATTGACATCAATCATGATACAAACATTTATTTTCTCCAAATTTATTTGTAATATTGGTGACATTGTATATATTTGAAAATTATTTGTGATACAAGAAGCCAAGTGGTCTAAATGGTCAATGGTATAAGCTGTCTAATCTGTCTGAAGGGTGTAAGGGGACTAGATGGTGTAAAGGTATAAGGGGTCTAAAGAGTCTTCAGGGTCTTTTTGGGTCTTCGGTGCCTTTTTGGTCTTCAGCGTCTTTTGGGACTTTGGGTCTTCTACGTCTTTGGGGTCTTCAGGTTCTTTTGGGGTCTTCAGGGTCTTCAGTGTATTTTGGGTATTCAGGGTCTTTTGGGTCTTTGACATCTTTTGGGTTTTCAGGGACTTTGGTGCCTTTTGGGTCTTTTGGTTCTTCGGGTTCCTTGGGGACTTTTGGATCCTCGGGGACTTTTGGGTTATCTGGGTCTTTTGGGTCCTTAGGATCTTCTGGGGTCTTAAGGGTCTTGGGGAATTAACATTCAAATAGGACGTGATTAATAGACATATAGGCTTCACGGCTTCCGGGACTGACTCACGGCTCGAGCCGTGCTTTTAGTTATATACTATAATATATATATAATATATATATATATATATATATATATATATATATTAAACTCTGTATCACCTGTATATATATATATATACACCTGTAGTCACCTGTATATATATATATAATACAATTAAAAACATCTCACTTCCACGTCACTGCATGTCATTAAAGAACTCACCTCCACGTAACTGCTATGGCTTATTAAAAACACCTCACCACATGTCACTTGAGATCGGTTTGTTTTAACTGAGGATAAGTTCTTGAGTTGCCGTGTTGTCATGATTTACACCAAGCAGAATTGAAACATTTATTTTGAAAATTTATTTGTAATATTCGTGATAATACATTTATATAAGCAATTTAAGTTGAAGATTTAAGTTTGAATTTTTTTTTATTCTTTTTCAAAAAACTTTCAAAAAAACAAACATACCCTTAGGACATACACACGGGAGAAGAGGCAGGTGCAGCCTGGAAGTTTGGTACGAATTCACACATGTTTGAAGGAGTAGTTCAGTGACAACACAACACAAGATGTGACAGACACTGCACATGTG
>CM068964.1:104900440-104914848 GCA_035128595.1 Eptatretus atami | reverse complement strand
TTTATAGTTAACATGATCACCTGTATATTAATAGTTAACATGAACACCCTGTATATTAAATAGTTAACATGAACACCTGTATATGTTAAATAGTTAACATGAGTAGGTGTGATATACTGATTCTGGCTCACTTTTCCCCATGTAAATGAATGGGGATTTTCAGCGATTCACATTTTTTCCCCTAAATTACACCCCCTTTTTTCCCAAGGTATATTTGTTTGTCTCCCCTTTTAAACTAGGGGCATTCATTTCAAATACCAATGCATATTGTTTAGCTCACTATTGAACTATAAAGATTTGTTCATTCTCATATTCCTTCAATAGTTTAATTTCTTTGCACAAAATCCCATCTAAAATATTAAAAACAAAACATTTGAATCTTTATATTTTTCAGATACCCTTTTGTGCCATTACGAAATGATAAACTTCTCTTAATGATTCCATCTGACCACCTCCTGAGCCTCAGATTATTTTTTGCATAAGCCCCGCCCACTTTTCATAAGCCCGCCCACTTTTTCATAAGCCCCGCCCACTTTTCCTAAGCCCGCCCACTTTTCATAAGCCCACCCACTTTCTTGAGGTGTTTCCATAAGCCACGCCCACTTTTGCTAAGCCTCGCCCACTTTTCATAAGCCCCGCCCACTTTTCCTAAACCCGCCCACTTTTTCATAAGCCCCGCCCACTTTTCCTAAGCCCCGCCCACATTTCATAAGCCCCACCCACTTTCTTGAGGTGTTTCCATAAGCCACGCCACTTTTTGCTAAGCCCTCGCCCACTTTTCATAAGCCCCGCCACTTTTCGTGAGGTATTTTCATAAGCCACGCCCCACTTTCCCTAAGCCCGCCCCACTTTCTTAGCCCCACTACTCTTACATCATTTCCAGTTCATCTCTGACTCACAAAGAAATCACTAGAAAATTCTACAATGTTATGGGTTTTGAAATTTTCCCGAACGAAGGCATGCCTGGGCTTGCCCAGGAATTTCCACAGGAAACCACGCCCACCAGTCTTTCTCATAAAAGCCTCAGGCCCAGGCTCCATTTTAAACATATTTACTTTTACTGAGAATGGACTACTGTGCTGAGCTTGCCTGGAACTCTATGACTTGTTATGGAACTAAACTTACAAGTTGAAGAATTGGATTCAACCTATTATCTGTTGAGGTAAGATCTAATTTCCCTATTTCAGTTCCTTTTAAACATTGACTCATTTAATAATTAAAAACTTAATTAATACATTATTATTTTCTCTCACAGGAAAATTGTATCTGAAATACCGATTTTGCCACAACTTTGGGCGAAATGATGACTTGGTTGAAGACCTGTTGTGAGCGACCAAGAACCACAGAACGAGCGAGACCTTGAGTGGGATGACTTTGGGTTCCTGGAGATTGACTACTTGTATGGAATAAACCTACAACTTGATCAATTGGATTCAAACTCTTATCTGTTGAGGTAAGATTTATTTTTCCTATTTTCAGTTTGATTTAAGCATAGACTCATTTAATAATTAAACACTTAATTAATACATTATTATTTTCTCTCACAGGAAATTGTATCTGAAATACGAAATGAAAATACTGCTTTTGCCACAACTTGGGCGAAATTGTTGGCGTTGGTTGAAGACCTCATGAGCGACCAAGACCACAGAACGAGTTCGTCCTTGATGACCAACAAAGAGTTATACCTTGGAGACCAGCAAAATCCTGAAAAAGAGTTTTACAACAATAGTACTCATTGCGAGTTATCAAGACAATACCACTGAACAAGTTATACCTTGATGAGCCAGAATACAAGTTTTACCTTGGAGACAGCAAAATCCTGAAAAAGAGTTTTACAACAATAGTACTCATTGCGAGTTAGTCAAGACAATACCCACTGAACAAGTTATACCTTGATGAGCCAGAAACAAGTTTTACCTTGGAGACTCACAAATTGTCAGACATTTTGAAAAATGGAGTTTTCCTTGATGATCCACAGTTTATACTATGTGAGATCTATCACTGAAACCCATCAAAATTGGAAAAATGGAGATTTTCCTTGATGATCCACAGTTATACTATGTGAGATTCTATCATGAAACCATCAAAATTGGAAAAATGGAGATTTCCTTGATGATCCACAGTTATACTAGTGAGATCTATCACTGAACCCATCAAAATTGGAAAAATGGAGTTTCCTTGAGATCCACAATTATACTATGTGAGATCTATCACTGAAACCCATAAAAATTGGGAAAAATGGAGATTTCCTTGATGATCCACAGTTATACTATGTGAGATCTATCACTGAAACCCATCAAAATTGGAAAAATGGAGTTTTCCTTGATGATCCACAATTATACTATGTGAGATCTATCACTGAAACCATCAAAATTGGAAAAATGGAGATTTCCTTGATGATCCACAGTTATACTATGTGAGATCTATCACTGAACCCACAATATTTTCTGGAAATTGTGATTCTACCTGGAGTCTTGATAGATGGTTATATTTTTGGAGACTTGAAATGTGGGTTCTGGCTTGATAACTCACAATGTGATACGTATCTTGGAACTCAACAGGAATGTGGTTATACCTTGGAGACTTGAAATGTGGTTCTGGCTTGATAACTCACAATGTGATACGTATTTGGAAACTCAACAGGAATGTGGTTATACCTTGGAGACTTGAAAGTTGGTTTATTTTGGAGACTTGAAATGCTACCACTCTTTGGGATCTAAACCTATCAAGAAAGTTCTGACTCCCCCTTTCTACATCATCAAACCTGAAAGGCTGAAAAGACAGAATTGGAAGAGAGAAAAAAACATAAAAATATATATTGTTAGTTCTGGAAGAAAGTGCAGACTTACTCCCCCTTTCTACATCATCAACCTGAAAGGCTGAAAGACAGAATTGGAAGAGAGAAAAAACATAAAAAATATATATTGTTAGTTCTGGAAGAAAGTGCAGACTTACTCCCTTTCTACATCATCAAACTGAAAGCCTGAAAAAGACAGAATTGGAAGAAGAGAAAAAAACGAAAAAATATATATAGGTGGAAACCTCATTTTGAAAAAGACATTGTGTGGGGGGTTGGGACACACTACACACATACACACACACACACAAACAAACAAAAGTTAAGCCTTGACTATTCAGTTGAGGATTCTGTGTTGGGTTCACAGATCTAAGAACGTCCCCCACTGCACACCACAACAAAACAAAAGTTAAGCCTTGACTATTCAGTTGAGGATTCTGTGTTGGGGTTCACAGATCTAAGAACGCCCCCACTGCACACACACAAACAAACAAAAGTTAAGCCTTGACTATTCAGTTGAGGATCTGTGTTTGGGGTTCACAGATCTAAAGAACGTCCCCCCACTGCACACACACAAACAAACAAAAGTTAAGCTTGACTATTCGGTTGAGGATTCTGATGTTTGGGGTTCACAGATCTAAGAACGTTCCCCCTTCACACATATTATATACTGTTATACACCTCGAGTGTCCACAACGGTGTATAGTAGGAGGAGTGAAGCGCCAACCCATTGCTCCCATGGGTATTATCTGCTTAGTTTGTCTTTTGTAATTCCTGTGAATAAAATGAACCTAAAATCTCTTCCCCTTCTAAATCATATATCTTATAAGTCCAAGGAACCGTATCTATTACAGAAACAATTTAAAAAAGTTTCTTTCGCTCCATCGCTTCAGTAAAACCTTTTTACAAAATGAATTTAGCACTGTATTATTCTTACGATATCACCAACTTTGAACTCTAGTTTTATCTGACATTAATGCTCTTTTCATATTTAATTTTGTAAATATGTTTCTGATGGTTTGCATGATTTGTGACGTATGCAATCGTGTATTATACTTATGCCCAATATCTGAATAAAAGATAACCATTGTTGTGAACCGAGTATGTGAGTGAATTTTTATATTAGTCTCTCTTTTAAGGTACGGAATTAAGGAACGTTGCAACAAACAACAGCACTTCCCTTCATTAAAGGTACTGCTAATTAATGTTAATTTACTTGTATTTTTAGAAAATTCATAAATGTCTTTTATAAAATCTCTAACCCTCATCAGTCCACAAATTTTTAGGTTTTCGTCTTAACTTCTATTAAATATCTGTTAAAGGCTAACATAAGAGATATTACCGTTTTGTTTTTAATGGTTACACCATGTGCGTATCTACTTCTCAGAATCAATAACGTTTTTAAAGCATATCTTACCCTCTTATCATTGATTGAGTTCAATCAAATCAGCGGACCAGAAATAAGCAACTCCTTGAATAAACCTTCCTTCTACGAAACTTGTGAATATATGCGTTTATGTAATTCATTCAGCTAATTGGCTCTTCAATCTTAATGACATCAATCTAGAGATCTATAAGTTTTTAATTTCCAAGTCCAGTTTCAATTAGCACTGATCAATCTTCTTCACGATGAAATCCGATCAATTTTTCTCTCAAGGTTGCGATTTGTATCATAGACAAATATAATACAACATTTCTCTATCAGGGCTTCATGCTTCTTCTTAAAGTTGTGGTATATCCAATATATTCAATATCGTGTCTTCATGCACACTCATCAACCATATTGAATAGTTACTCTGGGTTTAGGATGTCTGCCTCATCTAATCTTTTATCCAAGTTTGTGCCTGGACCACAGAAAGAATACCCTGGTAGATGTAATTTCCCCTGGTATTCCAGTAGTTGTAAAATTACTTTCCTGAAAAAACTTTTTATATCTCCTCCGAGTTGTGTTGAGAGATAAATTGATTTTTTTGAACCACACACCGACACATATACCTTTTTGTATAACCCTGTTATTTTTACTTTTAATATATGAATATTTTTAGTATTAGTTTATTTTTACATTTGGGAGACAATAACTCAATCTCTCTCTTTTTTTTTTTCAACACGATAAACATGTTTACTTTGGAATAACAATCAGATAGTTAACATGAATGTGAATAAAGAAAGGTCTTTTCATCAATCCCATGTGTATACTGTGCTTTGGTTTTGTTTTAAGTACAAGAATAGTTCAATCACCTCAATGTTTGCTCACCATAATGTACGAGGCATTGATATAATCTGAGCCTTCAACACCTGTGAGAGATGAAAGGCCCACCCGAGCATGCTCCACTGCAAAACAAAGATGTCACACAAAAATGAATTGATAAAATCATGGACATTCCGTAGATTACAAAAAGGAATTTTCTACTCAAACATGAAGCCTCAAGAGATTAGTAAAATTAAACTGTACTTCTGGGCACTTAAAAGTGAAAAACAGTGGAAACAAAAACAATGAAAACAAGAAAAAGAGCAATCAGGGATCGCAGGACCCTCACCAGGACTTGTCTTGTGTGGTGTTTGTGTAGTTTTGTTTGGTGCATTTTGTGTGGTGTTTGTGTACTGGTGTGTTACATAATAAGAGAGATAACTAGAACTACCACTTTATAACTGCTGCTGGCAGTGATGACCGGGTACCAAGATATCCCGCTTTGATGCAACCCTGCTTTGATCAGACTCCCTGACGCAAGACTCCATGATGTTTATTATTAATCAATTGAATTTAGAATGGGATTAAAATAATTCAATTCAATACAAATGGAAGACCAAATAGGTACAAAGTCCTGCATTGGTGTCATCAGAAGGAACCCAAACAAGCAAAAAGCAAAGATGAAGTCATCAGGGAACCTGGATAGGATTCACATTTCATGCTGCTACTCCTCTACCTCAAACCTATCCAGGCACAGCCAAAATGAGCCTTATTCAAAAAATATATATAATTATATATATATATATAATAAAAACCCATGTGACAAAACCAATGTTGGTGTTGGTTCACGTGACAGCCAATGAAACATATGGTTGGAATGCAGAATTGGAAAGAATCTGCACACATATTTGGATTTGGTTTTGAAGAAAGTCGATACGACCCCATTTTAGGCGGACAGTTATTTGGTTTTGCAAAATTAAGCATTTCGGTTTTTCGGTGACCTTGACCTTGACTTTTGACCTAGATTCACCAAAAACGACAAATGTCTAAGTTGGACCATGGCTGACGTCTGTTCCCAGTTTGGTCATGATCGCTGAAACAGTGTGGCTGCTACAGGGTAAACAAACACACAAACAAACAGACAGACAGAATGACACACACTACCGACCAACATAATTGCCGAAATCCGAAGGATTCCGGCAATTAACAAACAAACACACTCAAATGCAACACCCTCTCCTTCGGCGAGGGTAATGAGACACGCTTCATAACTGCGAGCAGTTATGCGGGGCAGGGCCCAAGCCCCCTTGCTTTGATGTTACACCCTGACCCATGATGTCATTGGTATCAAACTTTTTTTCTCCATGGGTGTAGTTAATCACATATTTAAAGTTTGTAACTGATCAGATAAGTTTTATTTTTCTATCCAATATGGCTGCTAAACCATGTGACCTTTGAAGTTTTTAATTTTCAAACTATTATGGGTAGTTGATCATACATATGAAGTATCACATCCATTGGTTTAGCGGTTTGAGAAAAGAAGACTTTAAAAGGTTTTACTTTCAATCCAAGCCTGGTGTTGGCTTAGCGGTTAGGGTGGTGGCTCGGGATCCTAGGGTTCTGAGTTCAAGCCCCGTTGGCCACTGAATTAACACCAGGGTGTTGACTCAGCCTGTCATCCTTCCGAGGTTGGTGAAATGAGCACCAGTATATTGGTAATAGGGGAACTGCATCAGCGGCATAGCCATGCCCCTTACCAATGATGCAACCAGCAGCCAAAAAGGCAGCACACGATGGGAACCTTAAATCCAACATGGCTGCCAGACCATGTGACCAATGATGTTTAAATTTTCAACATATATTCCCAGTGGCTAGTCAATCATATATTTGAAGTTTTGCATCAGTCAATTAATGGTTCAAGAGAAGTCATTGTTTTAACATTTTTCGTTCACTCCAATATGGCTGCCAGAACACTTGACCAATGACATTTTAGTTATCAAACTTTTATCCCCATAGGCCGTCAATGATGTACGAAAAGTTTTGCATCCATTAGTTCAGCAGTTTGAGAGAATAATATATTCTCAATGGTTTCACTTCAATACTAACATGGGCTGCCAGACAATGAAATATATATATCATATATATATATATATATATATATATTATATATATATATATACATATATATAAATATATATATTAATATATATAAATATATATATATATATATATATATATATATATATAATATATGAAGTTTCACATTGATTTGTTGAGCCCTTTTGGAAGAAGAGATTTTAAAATGTTCTTTTGCAAAAAAAAAAAAGAAATATGCCTGCCAGACGTGACTGATGATGTTATCAACCAAAATCTCTCCACAAATTTCAGAGTAGTAGATCACCCACAACATTTTTTTCGCATTGATCGGATAAGGATTTAGCTTGAACCTATTGTGGCTGGCATACCACTTCACCGATGACATCATTGTTGTCAAGCTTTATTCCCCATAGGAAGTACCTGACATGTGCTAAGTTTCATTATCTTGCCAAAACGAAGTTTTTGCAAGATATGTTAGTCAGCTTGTATGTTTTTTTTTTTGTTGTCTGTAATCACGTTATAAAAAATTCTGCAGAGCACAGTTATCATTGGAAATTTTTGTAACTTCGCACATCAGAGGCCTATAGAGGTCCCTTTCAGCGCACAAAATTTTGAAGGTCAAGGTCAAAGGTCAAGGTCACTTTGTCGCAAATCAGGGAGTCGACAAAACCCTTATTTTTTGAGTAATTTTAATCGAATCGTCTCCAAACTTTATGGGAATGTAGTATATGGTCTGGCGCTCAGCTGATTAGTTTTTGGGCGATTGGCCTTGCCTTCATGGTTAGCGCCTGAGGTCAAACATATTTGACCCCAAGGTCAAATTTTCAAGTTTAGGAACCATATCGTGTAGTACCTCAAATTGAACACCTCGATGAGTGCTTTCTAGATATGTCAAGCTTGAGACATTATGACGTCATTTGGTGATGTTATGAGGCAAACACATATTTTTCATGTTACTCTGTAGAACGATTCTCATCGGAATCTCTCGTAGGCAGATATCCTCAAGGAGTCGCTCCTGGTGGATAGCAGCTCTGTTTCACCTCAGTGTGACCTTAAATAAGTCACACGTGGTCACCTTTTGGCAAGATACGGTCACCCTGCGGGTGTACATTGGTTTTATTTTTTTTTTGTTGTATTGTTCGGAAATGTCCAAAGTTGTTCCTTTAATCCAATATGTTGCCATACCATGGACCTATGATGTCACAGTTAGCAATATAAATTTGCCATGGGTCGTCGCTCCTATGTTGAAAGTTTTTCATTGATCGGAACAGCGGTTGCAGAGAAAACAAAATTTAAAATGAATAAAAGTGCAACATGGTGGTGGAGGTATTTTTACTGCAGCATAATTCACGGACCGGTGTTAGTGTGTTTGTTTGTTTGTTTGTTTGTCAATGCTACTCTTCCTACAGTTCTGGGCTGATTACATCCAGACTTGCTGCATGACCCCGATTAGTGTATAGGGGTGTTTTTATGTTTGCTGGTTGGTCTTGGTGGGTGGCGGAGGAAGGGGAGGGTCAATAGAAGTAAATGGGTGTCATTTATCTCGATATAAAACAAAATCTCGATGTAAATGTGTGTCATGTAGCACCACCTCCAGGGTATGACAAGTCTTCCCCCATTTACAGTGCAGTATTTCTGTCCCCACGTTTTCCAGTGCATTGAGGTGTTTTGAATTATAATCAGTATGTATGTTTTTGCTTCATGCACGTAACCCGGTTTTTATTTTTGCTTACACAGAGTTCTCAGTTACCTATACACCGTCCAAATAAAGGTATGCGTCAGAAAAACGTGTTGCATGCTTGGAACAAGATCACCCGTAGGGCGGGTTCTCTGCTAGTAATAATAATAATCTGAACAAAATCAATAGGGTACCAACCAGAATGGCTTGGTCCCAGAAAAATTAAAAGATGAAACCAACACAGTTTTATAAACAGAAATATTTTTACTCCACTCCACCACCCCCCCCCCACCCCCCCACCCCCCTTAACCCCTTCCCAAAACACTGGCCACCAAAATAATGCTAACAGGGAAAAGGATGCATTGCTTTCTTTAAACTAAATTTCTTGGCTAACTCTTTTCAGATCTGTTTGTGGCCCACAGGCATGCGGCAGACACACCCTATTTGTCACGGATCTGTGCGGCAATAGCCGTTTTAGTACATCATTCCCTGGTACTATAACAGTAAAGGATTTTCATTGTATTTAACAGTGCTGATTTGTCTCATCTCTCAAATATAATGCCCTTGTCTTGCATGGAAAAATAGGACCACTGGACCTGTAGCTTATTTGGGCCTGGCCTATTGTCGTGACTCAAATTTGGTCGCATTCTGACTGGTGGGTCTGAGAGAGGAAGATTTTTGAAGGAAATTATGTGATTTTCCCCAAAATTTAACAAGTCTGACCATTTTGACACATTTCCGGTCACGGTGATAGGCATGACCTCCACAAATTTAACATCATGACCCAGTCCTAATGTTGTAACCCAAATTTGGAAGCATTCTGACTAGGGATCTGGAGAAGATTTTTGAACAAATTTAGTAAGTCGCGCCATTTTGACCTACTTAAGGTCACGTGACCGGAATAGGCTTTGCATCTCCATTACCAGTCAGAAGCAGAACGTGGCTGCCAAATTTCAGCCAGATTGGCCCGGCGGTTTGCGGAGAAGTCAAAATAGGAGACGAACGGACGGACAGACGGTGCACAATGACAATAACCCATCTGGACTTCCAATTGCAGATAAGCTAATAATATACACAAAGTTCCTTCATTAGAGCCTGAGACTTTAAAACAAGGATTCAAGTCCTCATTGAGGACACAGCCAACTGTACCTTAAAATAGGGGCAATACCCCTGGGCACTCACCTGGTACTAGCTAAATAAGAAAACCAGGGAACCAATAGTAGGCGTGGATGAGCCACAAAATATGTAATGGAGAAGAAAGTAAATTCCTCTGGATGTATTTTTAATGCCGAGAACAAACATTGGTATATCACGGGTGATGAAGGTTGCGGTCAAAATCACCAAAATCATGTGTGTAGTTTCTGACAAGAAAAGCAAAAATACCTTTTTTGGGGGAACCCCCACCCCCACCCCACCCCCACCATAATCCTCCTTAGACCTCGATTTTTTTTTATAGCGTGAACAAACTTTTTGGTACATCACAGGTGATGAAGTTTGCTCAAGTCTCATCGGAATTGTGTGTGTAGTTTCTGAGAAGAAAGCAAATACCTACTAGGATTTTCGGGGGCAACCCTCCCGTAGACCCTCTTAGCCCCAATTTTTTATGGTTTTTTTTTTTACATACGTAAATGAATTTTTATGGTACATACCGGGTGATGAAGGTTGTGGTCAAGTTTCATCAAAATCGTATTGTGTAGTTTCAGTGAAGAAGGTGCCAAGTGTTTGTGGATGGACCGAAGGACTTGATGACGCGCCATCGCATAACCTCCCCGGAACTACGTTCTAGGTGAGCTAATGAATATGGGACATGCACATTTTACATTTAAATAAAACAAATAATAATAATAAAAATATAAATATGTAGGTAGCACTTCAGGTGGTATGTCACAGCAAAGATTGGTAAAGTGTACAAAGAAATAAATAATTTAATGCGTGTGGGTAGTGGTGATGATAAAGGGTATATAAATAAATAATTCAAGGGGGGTATGGAGGAAGCGGTTGAAAGTAAAGTGTTATAAAAATAAATTATTAAAGGTGGTACGTAGGTAGCAGTGATGGAAAAGCATGTTGTTGTGGTCACGAGAGTCATTCCAGTTGCTTTGTACAAGTCTGGCGAGTCACCTCAAAGCGACCGTAACGGTCAATCGATTTGAAGGCCCCAGCCAGATCACGTGTCCCATACACGACTTTCAAAATGACGTACGAATGCTCAATGAGGCCTTTTGCACATGCGCTGTGTGTGTATGTTTGCACCGATTCGGTTTTGATCGCTGGGTACATTTAACCTGCCATTGCTAGTGCGAAGTCTGTGATTCAAATAATCCTTTAAACATAGTTTTCAGCATTTAGAGTTTAGACGAACAAAATGACAATTCTAGGTTGGTTAACCATAATTGTTCTGCTCCTGAACGAAAATCGGAATCACAGAAATATAGGAAAACGAGAAAACATCTGTGGATGAAAGTTGATGGTTCATTCCATTTACTGTTCGTGTGAGAAACATTCTTAGCATCGGCTTTGGATTTAACACACACATGCATGCAGCCCTAAACCGAACAGCCCATGTACACACCACTTCAGCTTTCACCAATAAATGCAAAAAATGTTGTGTAATTTCTTCTTGTGGCTCAGGAACCAAACAAACAATATTGTTACGGCCACGTATGTTACGGCCATTTAAGGTTTGCCACGAGGGAAGCACTCGAGTTCCTCCCGAACACCCAGTCCTGTGGCTACCAGCCGCGTATAACTCTGCAGCTCGGTGGGTTGCTAATCAACCACGAACGCCGATTGGTACCACCAATCCTGGCAGTGTTATTACTACTTCGTGTGTTACCTTACCTTTGGATGACCGCACCAAGGGGGTTCATGCCCACAGTATACACTCAGATTACTGCCGAGCGATGCAGTGAGTGTACGCTGGCGAACAATAGCAAATCACGTGGGGTAGAAGAGAGCTTTAAAGGGCGTGTAAATAAATTCCAGGTTTTACTGACGTTTTCCCAGTGTCTATAATATCAACCTATTTAACACATCACATTAGTTCTTCTTGCCTGTTGTATGTGTCCATTTGACGTCCTTAAAAAACACTAAGTTTCCCGTTTGGAATGATTTTTTATTTTGTTGATTGCCAGGCAGGCAGACAGTAAATATATATTATCTCACTCCTCTCTGCGCATCAGCGATCATGAAGAATTCAGAGCCAAAGTATTGTAAAACGAAAAACTTCTCTTCCTATTCATGTTCCAATTTGTTTTCAAAAATATAACATTCAATTTAAATAAGCTGCTCCTCGATCACAAACTGACTATCATAAACCGATAAGACAGACGGACATGAACCAATGGCTTAACCCCATTGTCCGCTTCACGTGCGTGGGTTAATAAAGGGCCACTACCCTTGTTGTGCACAGGGCAAGGCTAGGCCATTGACCAAGAATAGTTTTAAGCATGGCATCATGGTGCATTGTTCAAAAAAGGTTTGTTTGGGAAATGGTTGGGGTGGGAATGGTGGTGGTGGGGGGGGGGGGGAGGGGGGGGGAGGTGGAAGTGGGAGATGATAAAACAAACAGATAAACACCAAAAAAAATTGTTTAAAAAATGTGGAAATCCACATAATCACTGAAGTTTTCACATAATCATTCCAATTTTTATGAAATGAACTGGCAAAGTTAACCAGGTAACCAACATACCAGTACAACTGAAGAGTTACGGTTCTTTTCCTTGTTGCAGTGCTTTTGAGCACCGAAACATTCTGAATGTCGAAATGACATCTGAAGCACCAGCTGGTAGTCACATCATAAAGAGGGGCAAATGAAAGTAAATAGCATGTAAAATGAACAAACAAAGCATTTCAACCAAAAACCAACAGAATGATGATGAAAAGTCGATAAAAACAAATCCTCTTAAATCAAGAAAACATATTGGCTAATGAACAACGAGGCAACAAACCATCTCAAGTTTGATCCTACAAATGAAACTATAATTTTATTTTTCCACTTCGATTAAATGCCAAATTAGTAAGACATACATGTTGGTACATAGGGATTTGTATTCACCCATTACTAAAAGGGGAAGCGTCTGTATGTGTGTGTAGTATCCGTCACGCTTCACCCTAAGGGTTGCTGCTGTTGTAGAATAATAAAATAGCACCGTTGGAAAAGCTAATCATCGATTTTCTGAAAGCAGCGAGATGGTATTCATATAATAGTTATCCCCGTGCAGTCTTGAGAAGTACTTGGTGACGAGCCAACTCTTCTGGCAGAAAATTTGTCAATTAAAAAAACATAGGGCAATACCCTGGGCGCTCACCTGATATAATTTTCCACAGCCCGATTCCTGCCACCGGCCCCAATGGACATGCACCAATGAGGAAGATGCTCGTGTGACCTTTCCTCCCTCGAAGCCACGCCTGGCATGGCGCTTATAAAAGCCAGTACTCTGTTCGTTCATGGCCGTTATCGAATGCCCCAAGGGCTGTTTGTCGATGAACCAGGGATGCGAGTACATCTCAGTCTGCCTGTTTGGAGATTGTCTGCCGGGAGTGCGGACCGTGCTGGACTCAATGCGCTGGAATATGAGCGCCGCAGAGCGAGTTCTCACCAGGGAAAAGGTGAGCAGCTTCATGAGCAAGAGCAGCGGTGTAGTCCACAGCGGTATCAAGCAACTCCACATACACTTCACACCACATGCTTCCGACAAAACACCGACTCTCCACCACCCAACCAATCATCCCCCTAATCCCCCCACCCCCCGGCCATCACAATATTTTGCCCTCGACGCAATCTGTGTGATTGCGTGAGGAAGGGAGAAATCATCCCCACCACACCGCTCTGCTTCTGTTTCTCATTTCTTCCCATCAGGTCAGGTCAGGTATGGGAGCATACGCCGGAGAAGCACGTCACTGAATCCACTTTCCGCCGTTACCCAGGGGCTCCATCTGGCCATCCCTCAGACAGAATGACTGGCCCATTTCCATCTCCTTGAGATGCTGATCAACCTGCTGCAACACGAGGCACGTGATCAGCCCATTGGCCTTCTCCACTCACGAGGCTCCCTGCTGATAGAATCTGGTGAGCAGGATCAGCGTCAGGAAAACGAGGCACATGTCCATACAGCCACAACTGACGCTCATGGATTATGCAGGTAACAAATCTCATTTGAATCTCTCTCAGCAAGCCGCTCGTTGTTCACAAAGTCTGACCTGCGATAGCCAAGGTTTCTCCGAAGAGACCTGGTACAAAGGAAATAAGTCTCCGTCTCAGATCCCTGGTCAGAGTCAAGTGTCACATCCATAGAGCAAGACGGAAGCACCAAGAAACCTGATGACTCGGACTTTCGTCCTCCCGCACAGGGTACCGGCAGCGCCACACCATTGATCCAGTGAATCCATGACTCCCAGGCCCGACCCAGACGCCTATTGACCACTTTGCTCACAGCCAGCAGAGACATGAATATCACTGCCAAGGTAAGTGCCTCCCTCTGTGACTTCAACATCCTTGCCACAAACAGGTACAGACAGGATAGCAGCATCCAAGATGTCATTGAAAGCCGGATCTTCGTTTTGACCCAGGAAACCCGTAATTCCAGCCGCTCCGATTCCTCATTCAGCACCTCGAGCGCCCCCAAAAGGATATCTAATCTCTCTCT
>CM068964.1:104886955-104900415 GCA_035128595.1 Eptatretus atami | reverse complement strand
TGCCAGACGTGACTGATGATGTTATCAACCAAAATCTCTCCACAAATTTCAGAGTAGATCACCCACAACATTTTTTCGCATTGATCGGATAAGGATTTAGCTTGAACCTATTGTGGCTGGCATACCACTTCACCGATGACATCATTGTTGTCAAGCTTTATTCCCCATAGGAAGTACCTGACATGTGCTAAGTTTCATTATCTTGCCAAAACGAAGTTTTTGCAAGATATGTTAGTCAGCTTGTATGTTTTTTTTTTTGTTGTCTGTAATCACGTATAAAAAATTCTGCAGAGCACAGTTATCATTGGAAATTTTTGTAACTTCGCACATCAGAGGCCTATAGAGGTCCCTTTCAGCGCACAAAATTTTGAAGGTCAAGGTCAAAGGTCAAGGTCACTTTGTCGCAAATCAGGGGAGTCGACAAAACCCTTATTTTTTGAGTAATTTTAATCGAATCGTCTCCAAACTTTATGGGAATGTAGTATATGGTTTGGCGCTCAGCTGATTAGTTTTTGGGCGATTGGCCTTGACCTTCATGGTTAGCGCCTGAGGTCAAACATATTTGACCCCAAGGTCAAATTTTCAAGTTTAGGAACCATATCGTGTAGTACCTCAAATTGAACACCTCGATGAGTGCTTTCTAGATATGTCAAGCTTGAGACATTATGACGTCATTTGGTGATGTTATGAGGCAAACACATATTTTTCATGGTTACTCTGTAGAACGATTCTCATCGGAATCTCTCGTAGGCAGATATTCCTCAAGGAGTCGCTCCTGGTGGATAGCAGCTCTGTTCACCTCAGTGTGACCTTAAATAAGTCACACGTGGTCACCTTTTGGCAAGATACGGTCACCCTGCGGGACATTGGTTTTATTTTTTTTGTTGTATTGTTTCGGAAATGTCCAAAGTTGTTCCTTTAATCCAATATTTGCCATACCATGGGACCTATGATGTCACAGTTAGCAATATAAATTTGCCAGGGTCGTCGCTCCTATGTTGAAAGTTTTTCATTGATCGGAACAGCGGTTGCAGAGAAAACAAATTTTAAAATGAATAAAAGTGCAACATGGTGGTGGAGGTATTTTTACTGCAGCATAATTCACGGACCGGTGTTAGTGTGTTTGTTTGTTTGTTTGTTTGTCATGCTACTCTTCCTACAGTTCTGGGCTGATTACATCCAGACTTGCTGCATGACCCCGATTAGTGTATAGGGGTGTTTTTATGTTTGCTGGTGGTCTTGGTGGGTGGCGGAGGGAAGGGGAGGGGGGTTCAATAGAAGTAAATGGGTGTCATTTATCTCGATATAAAACAAAATCTCGATGTAAATGTGTGTCATGTAGCACCACCTCCAGGGTATGACAAGTCTCCCCCATTTACAGTGCAGTATTTCTGTCCCCACGTTTTCCAGTGCATTGAGGTGTTTTGAATTATAATCAGTATGTATGTTTTTGCTTCATGCACGTAACCCGGTTTTTATTTTTTGCTTACACAGAGTTCTCAGTTACCTATACACCGTCCAAATAAAGGTATGCGTCAGAAAAACGTGTTGCATGCTTGGAACAAGATCACCCGTAGGGCGGGTTCTCTGCTAGTAATAATAATAATCTGAACAAAATCAATAGGGTACCAACCAGAATGGCTTGGTCCCAGAAAAATTAAAAGATGAAACCAAACACAGTTTTATAAACAGAATATTTTACTCCACTCCACCACCCCCCCACCCCCCACCCCCCCTTAACCCCTTCCCAAACACTGGCCACCAAAATAATGGTAACAGGGGAAAAGGATGCATGCTTTCTTTAAACTAAATTTCTTGGCTAACTCTTTTTCAGATCTGTTTGTGGCCCACAGGCATGCGGCAGACACACCCTATTTGTCAGGATCTGTGCGGCAATAGCCGTTTTAGTACATCATTCCTGGTACTATAACAGTAAAGGATTTTCATTGTATTTAACAGTGCTGATTTGTCTCATCTCTCAAATATAATGCCCTTGTCTTGCATGGAAAAATAGGACCACTGGACCTGTAGCTTATTTGGGCCCTGGCCTATTGTCGTGACTCAAATTTGGTCGCATTCTGACTGGTGGGTCTGGAGAGGAAGATTTTTGAAGGAATTTATGTGATTTTCCCCAAAATTTAACAAGTCTGCCATTTTGACACATTTCCGGTCACGTGATAGGCATGACCTCCACAATTTAACATCATGACCCAGTCCTAATGTTGTAACCCAAATTTGGAAGCATTCTGACTAGTGGATCTGGAGAAGATTTTTGAACAAATTTAGTAAGTCGGCCATTTTGACCTACTTAAGGTCACGTGACCGGAATAGGCTTTGCATCTCCATTACCAGTCAGAAGCAGAACGTGGCTGCCAAATTTCAGCCAGATTGGCCCGGCGGTTTGGCCGGAGAAGTCAAAATAGGAGACGAACGGACGGACAGACGGTGCACAATGACAATAACCCATCTGGACTTCCAATTGCAGATAAGCTAATAATATACACAAGTTCCTTCATTAGAGCCTGAGACTTAAAACAAGGATTCAAGTCCTCATTGAGGACACAGCCAACTGTACCTTAAAATAGGGGCAATACCCCTGGGCACTCACCTGGTACTAGCTAAATAAGAAAACCAGGGAACCAGTAGTAGGCGTGGATGAGCCACAAAATATGTAATGGAGAAGAAAGTAAATTCCTCTGGATGTATTTTTAATGCCGAGAACAAACATTGGTATATCACGGGTGATGAAGGTTGCGGTCAAATATCACCAAAATCATGTGTGTAGTTTCTGACAAGAAAGCAAATACCTTTTTTGGGGGAACCCCCACCCCCACCCCACCCCCCACCATAATCCTCCTTAGACCTCGATTTTTTTTAATAGCGTGAACAAACTTTGGTACATCACAGGTGATGAAGTTGTGCTCAAGTCTCATCGGAATTGTGTGTGTAGTTTCTGAGAAGAAAGCAAATACCTACTGGATTTTCGGGGGGCAACCCTCCCGTAGACTCTCTTAGGGCCCAATTTTTTATGAAGTTTTTTTTTTACATTTTACATACGTAAATGAATTTTTATGGTACATACCGGGTGATGAAGGTTGTGGTCAAGTTTCATCAAAATCGTATGTGTAGTTTCAGTGAAGAAGGTGCAAGTGTTTGTGGATGGACCGAAGGACTGATGACGCGCCATCGCATAACCTCCCCGGAACTACGTTCTAGGTGAGCTAATGAATATGGGACATGCACATTTTACATTTAAATAAACAAATAATAATAATAAAAATATAAATATGTAGGTAGCACTTCAGGTGGTATGTCACAGCAAAGATGGTAAAGTGGTACAAAGAAATAAATAATTTAATGCGTGTGGGTAGTGGTGATGATAAAGGGTATATAAATAAATAATTCAAGGGGGGTATGGAGGAAGCGGTGAAAGTAAAGTGTATAAAAATAAATTATTAAAGGTGGTACGTAGGTAGCAGTGATGGAAAAGCATGTTGTTGTGGTCACGAGAGTCATTCCAGTTGCTTTGTACAAGTCTGGCGAGTCACCTCAAAGCGACCGTAACGGTCAATCGATTTGAAGGCCCCCAGCCAGATCACGTGTCCCATACACGACTTTCAAAATGACGTACGAATGCTCAATGAGGCCTTTTGCACATGCGCTGTGTGTGTATGTTTGCACCGATTCGGTTTTGATCGCTGGGTACATTTAACCTGCCATTGCTAGTGCGAAGTCTGTGATTCAAATAATCCTTTAAACATAGTTTTCAGCATTTAGAGTTTAGACGAACAAATGACAATTCTAGGTTGGTTAACCATAATTGTTCTGCTCCTGAACGAAAATCGGAATCACAGAAATATAGGAAAACGAGAAACATCTGTGGATGAAAGTTGATGGGTTCATTCCATTTACTGTTCGTGTGAGAACATTCTAGCATCGGCTTTGGATTTAACACACACATGCATGCAGCCCTAACCCGAACAGCCCATGTACACACCACTTCAGCTTTCACCAATAAATGCAAAAATGTTGTGTAATTTCTCTTGTGGCTCAGGAACCAAACAAACAATATTGTTACGGCCACGTATGTTACGGCCATTTAAGGTTTGCCACGAGGGGAAGCACTCGAGTTCCTCCCGAACACCCAGTCCTGTGGCTACCAGCCGCGTATAACTCTGCAGCTCGGTGGGTTGCTAATCAACCACGAACGCCGATTGGTACCACCAATCCTGGCAGTGTTATTACTACTTCGTGTGTTACCTTACCTTTGGATGACCGCACCAAGGGGGTTTCATGCCCACAGTATACACTCAGATTACTGCCGAGCGATGCAGTGAGTGTACGCTGGCGAACAATAGCAAATCACGTGGGGTAGAAGAGAGCTTTAAAGGCGTGTAAATAAATTCCAGGTTTTACTGACGTTTTCCCCAGTGTCTATAATATCAACCTATTTAACACATCACATTAGTTCTTCTTGCCTGTTGTATGTGTCCATTTTGACGTCCTTAAAAACACTAAGTTTCCCGTTTGGAATGATTTTTTATTTTGTTTGATTGCCAGGCAGGCAGACAGTAAATATATTATCTCACTCCTCTCTGCGCATCAGCGATCATGAAGAATTCAGAGCCAAAGTATGGTAAAACGAAAAACTTCTCTTCCTATTCATGTTCCAATTTGTTTTCAAAATATAACATTCAATTTAAATAAGCTGCTCCTCGATCACAAACTGACTATCATAAACCGATAAGACAGACGGACATGAACCAATGGCTTAACCCCATTGTCCGCCTTCACGTGCGTGGGTTAATAAAGGGCCACTACCCTTGTTGTGCACAGGGCAAGGCTAGGCCATTGACAAGAATAGTTTTAAGCATGGCATCATGGTGCATTGTTCAAAAAAGGTTTATGTTTGGGGAATGGTTGGGGTGGGAATGGTGGTGGTGGGGGGGGGGGGGGGGGGGGGAGGTGGAAGTGGGAGATGATTAAAACAAACAGATAAACACAAAAAAAATTGTTTAAAAAATGTGGAAATCCACATAATCACTGAAGTTTCACATAATCATTCCAATTTTTTATGAATGAACTGGCAAAGTTAACCAGGTAACAACATACCAGGTACAACTGAAGAGTTACGGTTCTTTTCCTTGTTGCAGTGCTTTTGAGCACCGAAACATTCTGAATGTCGAAATGACATCTGAAGCACCAGCTGGTAGTCACATCATAAAGAGGGGCAAATGAAAGTAAATAGCATGTAAAATGAACAAACAAAGCATTTCAACCAAAAACCAACAGAATGATGATGAAAAGTCGATAAAAACAAATCACTCTTAAATCAAGAAAACATATTGGCTAATGAACACGAGGCAAAAACCATCTCAAGTTTGATCCTCAAAATGAAACTATAATTTTATTTTCACCTTCGATTAAATGCAAATTAGTAAGACATACATGTTGGTACATAGGGAATTTGTATTCACCCATTACTAAAAGGGGAAGCGTCTGTATGTGTGTGTGTATCCGTCACGCTTCACCCTAAAGGGTTGCTGCTGTTGTAGAATAATAAAAATAGCACCGTTGGAAAGCTAATCATCGATTTTCTGAAAGCAGCGAGATGGTATTCATATAATAGTTACCCCGTGCAGTCTTGAGAAGTACTTGGTGCGAGCCAACTCTTCTGGCAGAAAATTTGTCAATTAAAAAAACATAGGGGCAATACCCTGGGGCGCTCACCTGATATAATTTTCCACAGCCCGATTCCTGCACCCGGCCCCAATGGACATGCACCAATGAGGAAGATGCTCGTGTGACCTTTCCTCCCTCGAAGCCACGCCTGGCATGGCGCTTATAAAAGCCAGTACTCTGTTCGGTTCCATGGCATGTTATTCGATGCCCAAGGGGCTGTTTGTCAATGCACCAGGGGTGCGAGTACATCTCAGTCTGCCTGTTTGGGAGATTGTCTGCCGGAGTGCGGGCCGTGCTGGACTCAATGCGCTGGAATATGAGGCGCAGGAGCGAGTCTGACCAGGGAAAATGCGAGCAGCTCATGAGGCAAGAGAGCGGTGTAGTCCAGGGTATCAAGCAGCTCCACATACACTCACACCACATGCTTCCGACAAACACCGACTCTCCACCACCCAACCAATCATCCCCTAACCCCCCCCCCCCCCCCACCCGACCATCACAATATTTGGCTCGACGCAACCCTGTGTGATTGCGTGAGGAAAGGGAGAAATCATCCCCACACACCGCTCTGCTTCTTTCTCATTCTTCCCATCAGGTCAGGTCAGGTATGGGAGCATGCGCCGGAGAAGCACGTCACTGAATCCACTTTCCGCCGTTACTCCAGGAGCCTCCATCTGGCCATCCCCCAGACAGATGCCTGGCCCATCCCCATCTCCTTGAGATGCTGATAAACCTGCTGCAACCACGAGGCACGTGATCAGCCCATTGGCCTTCTCCACTCACGAGGCTCCCTGCTGATAGAATCTGGTGAGCAGGATCAGCGTCAGGAAAACGAGGCACATGTCCATACAGCCACAACTCACGCTCACGACTATGCAGGTAACAAATCTCATTTGAGTCTCTCTCAGCAACCGCTCGTTGTTCACAAAGTCTGACCTGCGATAGCCAAGGTTTCTCCGAAGAGACCTCGTACCAAAGGAATTAACTCTCCATCTCAGATCCCTGGTCAGAGTCCAAGTCTCACATCCATAGAGCAAGACTGGAAGCACCAAGAACCTGAAGACTCGGACTTTCGTCCTCCCGCACAGGTACCGGCAGCGCCACACCTGTGATCCAGTGAATCCATGACTCCCCAGGCCCGACCCAGACGCCTATTGACCACTTGCTCACAGCCAGCAGAGACATGAATATCACTGCCAAGGTAAGTGACTCCCTCGTGACTTCAACATCCTCGCCACAAACAGGTACAACAGGATAGCAGCATCCAAGATGTCATTGAAAGCCTAGATCTTCGTTTTGACCCAGGAAACCCGTAATCCCAGCGGCTCCGATTCCTCATTCAGCACCTCGAGGGCCCCCAAAAGGAAATCTAAAGTGTCCGCAAAGATGACTGCACCATCTACGAAATCAAGGTCAGAGATCTTGACATTCCCAAATGATGCACCACAGCTTGATCTCTCCGACATCCTCCCCAGAATCCAGTCCATACAAGCGCTGAAAAGTGTGGGGGCCAGCACACACCCCTGACGAACTCCAGTAACAACTGGAAATAAGTCAGCGATGTACCACCACATCTCACAGCACTCTCAGTACCAAAGTATAGTTCAGACATCAGATTGATCAGTTTTGGTGGCACCCCACAAAGACCAAGAATCCTCCAGAGGGCATCCCGATTCACTGAATCAAAATTTTACAGAGATAACAGAGGCTACAAGCAGCCCCTGCCGAAACTCTTGTCTGCGCTCGGTGAGGAACCCAAGAACAAGGATACGATCAATCGTTGACCTCTTCGGTATAATGCCTGACTGCTCTGGATGCTGGTGCTCAAGCAGATGGTGCAAACCGATTAAGAATTATCGAGCAAAGATCTTGCCCGGCACTGAGAGCAGTGTCACCCCTCGGTAGTTGCAGTCCTGCAATCACCCTTCCCTTTCCAGAGGGCAACAAGGCCCCTCTTCCAGTCAGTTGGGATGATGCTTGTGTTCCAGGCAGAGCACAGACTTGCAAACAATGACATGAGTACAGCATTTCCACCAGCCTTGAGAAGCTTGCCCTGGATGCCACAGATCCCTGGAGCTTTACCCCATTTCAACCGGTTCACCGCAGCCTGTGTTTCCACAAATGAAGGTGGATCACAGTCGATTGGAGGGTCAGCAATAAGGAAGTAACACCCATGTCATCCAACTCAACAGCTGGTGGATCAGCCTGGTAAAACTGCTCAAAGTAAGTGGTCCAGCGGGCCTTCAATTCGGACTCTTCTGTCAAGAGCCTACCACCCTCGCTCTATCTGCAGTACACCGACGGATGGCTTGGATGAACGCAATGTGCAAATTCCCCCGTAAGCAGACGAGAATCACTTGACCACAGGTGATGCTCTACCCCTCACAGATTCCTCGCACATAGGCATCCTTGTCCACCATTAGCACAAGTACAGTTATTGCCTCAGCTCCCTGAACAGCTCAGCTCTGTCATTCAGCCTGGCCCTGCGACTCTGGTCAATGGTATCCAGTGTCCCTTGAGAAACAAAATAATTCTTTCACCATCCGGTGAGTTCCAAGACATCTCCCGGCAACATCAATGATGGTGGTCTTGAAGGCATTCCACAACTCTTCAGGATTCCCCAAAGCACCCAGACCCCCCCCCCCCCCCACCAAACTCCACTCAGCATGTTCACAAACACCTCAGCTACCCTCTTATCCTTGAGCTTGCCAACATCCAGCCTAGTCTGGATGGTACCATTCTCCCAGATTTGAGCTGCAACTTCAGAGTTGCTAAAACAAGCCGGTGGTCAGTATTGAGGAACTGAGTACTCCAGTGGACCCTGCAGTTCTGGATCATCTCCAGCGACCATCAAGGAGCACATGGTCAATCTCCTTTGCCACACCGCCAGCGTTGGAATACCAAGTCCAGTATGAGCTTGTGGGCGCTGAAACCATGAACCAGCCACCCTAAGTCCATGACTTCTTGTAAAGTTAAGGAACTTAGTGCTATTTCAGGTTCACAGTTCTGACCCATGGGGAGAAACACATGTCTCATAACCATCCCTATCAGTTCAGTCGATGCATTGAAATCTCCCAAGACGAGAAGTGTATTTCGTCTGGGGCACTGATCAACCACAGACACGAGCGTGGCATAGAATGCGTCCTTCATGGTGAGATCACTTACCTCAGTCGGAACATATACAGAGACCAGGTAAATGACACCCAAGGAGTGACGAATCCTTACTTAATCTCATAATTTTCTCGTTGACTGGTGTTACCTCAATTATCATTGGAGTGAGCTTATTGGACACAGCTACAGCAACTCCTTGGGCATGCTAACCATCAGAGTGAGCAGACCAATAGTAGGTGTAACCACCCGCCATGATCTCGCCGCAATCCAGTCTCCGAACAGCAGAGAGTGCTGCAATACCGATGTCCAAACGCCTGAGCTCAGATGATAACAGAGACAGGTGATCATCCTCTCTTAGGGATTGGACATTCCAGGCAACCACCCGAAGGGACCGCCTTAGGTTAACCCAAGGAGACGCCGTCTGGTGGACGACACCTCAGCACCACTCCGACACACTCTCCGCAATCTGACCTGGAATGTTACCCGTGGTTTCCCTCCTGTCATCAAAGATGGGGTCTCCGAAGGCTTTGCCCCAATCCCGTCATCCGGTGAGCTGCCCTATGAAGGAAGCTGCACAGGAGGTACTCCCACAGAGTGGGTTTCAGATTTCCTTACATTTGTGGGCTTTGCGGAATGAAGTGTGTTAGGGTGGCCTGAGTGCAAATCCTGTCACCAACCTCCAAAAAAAGTAACCCAACTGCAGGAGGATGTCCACAGACATAGTTGGGCACTAGAAATGGATGGCCATTGGCTCACAAGGTGATCCTACGCCCCTTCTTCTTCTCGCCTTCCCAGAATGAATGTTGGCACCTGTCTGTTGTCGCAGTATGTCTGTATTAGGGGAATTCGAAATAAGGGTAAGTCTGCTCTTCTGCTTCTTATTGCCTTTCACCTTTGGTTGAAGATTGCCTGCCTATGTCAATATAGATAGCTGTTGCCTGCTTGTAAATATGTGTTTGATGATTGCCTGCCTGTGTGTGTAAATAAATAATTGCTATCTTTCAAATCTGCCTCATTAGTTTTCATTGCTTTCATCGATTCGACATAGCATGTACACAATCGGCAGACGGGAAGTTTTTGCTCCATTGATTCGCTAATTCTGCATTCATGGTGCTGCTCAGCCGTAATAACTACTCAGGTGCACAATGAAGGAGCTTACCTCAGTTGACACATCATTCGGTCACCAACAGGTAACATGATGTTATTGGCGAGAGGACCCTGTTAGACCTAATTACCCAACCAGCGTCCGCAGTTGGTTGACAACCCTTCAGCCCGTGGAGTTATCCGTGGCCGGCGGCCTCAGGGTCGGTCGTGGCGGCGGGTCCGAGTACGCACCCATTATTCTTTTACCGTAACAATATCATCCATTATTCTCTTTGTCTGCCGACACAGACTGACAAAAGCCTTCAGGAAAACAAGTTTTCCATTTTATATTAATTACAACATTTTAATTTATACATTGTAGAGTTTCATGGAGAATGATAGAATATGATGCTGACCTTTAATATCAGTTGAAAGGGTACTGTGACTTTTTGTGCACTTACCATGAACTGTCTCTCAAGGCAAGTGCTGTTGCTGGGAAACAGCTCGGAGGTATTACCAGTGTGCGTTGATGCAATTGTAGAGTAGTAGGCCTGGAACTGATGACAAGACACCTCAGTGTTTCCGGCCAAAACAGCTTCTAACAGTACATCGTGGATGAACACGTACTGCTCCTGCATATGGACATGTCGGCACCAGTACTTAGACAGGGATGCGTTGTCCAGAGATGTTTAACAAATCCTGAACTTAAAAAACAACAACTTGACATTGTAAGTTTGTGTATTATAGTTTAGGCAGCCTGAAAGTCGCTTTCCCCAACCTTGTAAAGCATTTGTTCTAAAACTATTTTATATACAGGTTGACATTGTACAGTACCTACAATCATTAATCAGTCATTGTATCTGTATATGCCTGGTATTGGCTTAATGATTAGGGTGGTGGGCTTGGGATCCAAGGATCCTGAGTTCAAATCCTCTTCGGCTGTTGAATTAATACCAAGTGGGGTTGGATCTGCCTGTCATCCTTCTGAGGTCGGCAAAATGAGTACCAGCTTGCTGGTATCCTGTGTCAGAGTGGCGACCTGCCCAGGATTGTGCCCAATAGCCAAGGAGACTGCTTAGGCAGCACCAATGCTCTGCACAGAGTATGGTCCCAATGGATGGATGGATTGTATCTGTATGTGATCCATCATCATCCTTGCACCACTGAATTCAAACAAGTCCTGTTAGACATCTTGTGTGGCATTTGTGGATGCTTTACTGGGGAGGGGTAAAGTTAATTTCAGACCTCCTGATCCTGACCCATTGTCTGGGTGAGGGCCATATTTCAGTTTCTTTCCTCTTAAACAGAATTCGCAAACAACCTGATATTCAAAGGTTGCTCAACAATTAAAAGGCATAGAATACTAATCATTGAGAAATGGATAAACAGATTAATCAACTGGGAAACCCAAACCAGCATGAAAACCAAGCAACCTTCCATCCATCCATCCATCAGGACCATACTCTGTGCAGAGCGTTGGTGCTGCCTAAGCAGTCTCCTTGGCTATTGGGCACAATCCTGGATGGGTCGCCACTCCGACACAGGATACCGGCAAGCTGGCACTAATTTTGCCAACCTCGGAAGGATGACAGGCAGAGTCAACCCCACCTGGTATTAATTCAACAGCCGAGTGGGATTTGAACTCAGGATCCTAGGATCCCAAGCCCACTACCCGAGCCATTAAGCCAACACCAGGCATAAAACAACCTTCATTCTAACTGAAAGACATTAACATAACTTGGGATTGCTGTGACTCGTGACCGCAGCTGTGCACCCACAAAGTCACATGTTACTTGTTCGTTTAATTTTTTTTATTGGAGAAAAAGGAGACTTGGAAAATAAAGTTGTTTTTCTTTCAAATAACAACTAAAATCTACAGACCAACAGCAGTGTACAAAGCAGAGCAGCACACACAAAATGCAAGAGTTCAGTTTGTTAATTCAGACAAAGACCTTACTGTAGGCATACATGAAGAGCTGAAACAAAACGGAATGTGCGTAAGTACGTATGTGTACCTCAGTCTGTACTAGGTAGTTACGTTGTGTGCGAATGTGTTTGAGAAACCCGAGCACATTGGCGGTGCCCTGTTCACGCATCTGATGCAGCATGCTGTCCACCACGATGTACGTCCCCGTACGTCCCACACCCGCACTGTACAGGGCAACGTGGTGGCACGACAAACGAGAGCACATGACGTTTGCACAATATAAGGCCATTGCTGTTATGCATACTGTCTCACAATTTACAAACATCATAGCAATGAATATAAAACTGGTATTATGTCATCTGTGAGGAAAAAGAAAAGGGGGACGAGGGGAGGTAGTTAAATTAATGTCTACATTTCCTTCAGAAGGTATTCACACCCCTTGACTTTTGTCACATTTTGCTGTGTTACAGCCTGAATTTATAATGGTTTAAATTTAAATTTTTTGTCACCGATCTATACAAAATACCCCATAATGACAAAGGGAAAACATGTTTTTCAAATTTTTTTACAAATTAAATAAAAATGAAAAGCTGAAATGTCTTGTTTAAATAAATATTTTGCGTCCTGAGTTAATACTTTGTAGAAACACCTTTGGCAGCGATTACAGCTTCGAATATTCTTGGGTATGTCTGTATCAGTTTTTCACATCTGGATTTGGGGATTTTCTCCCATTCTTCCTTGAAGATTTGCTCAAGCTCCGTCAAGTTGGATGGGGAGTGTCGGTGAACAGCAATCTTCAAGTCTTTCCACAGATTCTCAATGGGATTCAATTCTGGGCTTTGGCTGGGACACTCAAGGACTTTCACGTTCTTGTTCTGAAGCCATTCCAGTGTTGCTTTGGCTGTATGCTTGGGATTATTGTCCTGTTGGAACATAAATCGTTGCCGTAGTTAAAGGTCTTTTGCACCCTGAAGCAGGTTCTCCTCAAGGATTTGCCTGGATTTGGCTCCATTCATCGTTCCCTCTATCCTTACAACTCTCCCAGTCCCTGCTGCTGAAAAGCATCCGCATAGCATGATGCTCCCACCACCATGCTTCACGGTAGGGATGGTGTTCATGCGTGATGAGCTGTGTTCGTTTTCTGCCAGATGTAGCACTTTGCATTCAGGCCAAAGAGTTCAGTTTTCTTCTCATCAGACCACAGAATATGTTGCCTCACATTCTCAGTCTTTCACGTGTCTTTTTGCAAACTCCATGTGTGCTGTCATGAGCCTTTTCCTCAGGAGTATCTTCCATCTGGCAACTCTCCCATAAAGCCTTGATTTGTGAAGTGCTGCAGAGATTGTTGTCCATCCAACAGGTTCTCCCATCTCAGCCAAGGAAGTCTGTAGTTCTGTCAGAGTGATCATTCGGTTATTGATCACCTCCCTGACCAAGGTCCTTCTTTCCTGGTTGCTCAGTTTGGTCGGATGGACAGCTCTAGGAAGAGTCTGGGTAGTTCCATATTGTTTCCATTTCCTAATGTTAGTGCTCACTGTGCTCTTGGGCACTTTCAACGCTCTAGAAATTGTTTTATCCCCTTCCCCAGATCTCCACCTTCTCACAATTCTATCTCAGAGTTCTACGGACAATTCCTTGGACTTCATGGTGGAGTTTC
>CM068964.1:104873347-104883860 GCA_035128595.1 Eptatretus atami | reverse complement strand
TCTCTGAATTCGCCTTTATTGCATCAATCAAGACACGTGTTTAATCGCATCTCTGACCTAAAACTTGTAAAAACCCCAGTTTGCAATGAATGTTCGCTTTCCATCAACCATTCTTTTTTCCCATTTTCAGTGCCAACTCACTCCTCTCACCCCTCACTCTCAAAGCAACCATCCCACTTTTCTACCTCCAAGCCTCCCTCTCACCTCTTTCAAAAACTCCCCCCTCACCTTTCTCCCTACTCGCCCCACTGCACCCTTCTCCACCATTCACCCCCTCACTCACCCTTCTCAAAGTTGCCCCCTCTCATCCACAAAGCTGCCTCCTTCCACTGCCTCTACTCCATCTCTTCACTCCCACTCCTCAAATCCTCAACTGCCTTCTGCCCCGTTCTTGCCCACCCTCTCCCCAGCCCACAGAGCTTTTTTCTCCTCTCATCGCCGCCTCCCCGAGCTATTCTGCAATCCCCCACACTCTTTCAACAACCCTCCTTACTCCCCTCCCTCCCCTGCACCCAAAACCCTCCCCATCCTCTTCTTTAACAGTGTGGCCTCAAATATCAGGGGCCTTCACTCAAACCTTTCAAATCTTTCCATACAGGTTGCACTGACAAACAGACATAATCTGCCGAACAGAACTTTCCTCCCAAGACGTGTCTGACTCCAAGTATCTCTCCTGGTTACTCTCCTCAGGTATGACAGACTGAGCATCGTCCTGGTTGGAGGAGTTGCTCTCTTCATCAAAGACTCTTTTCCTCACTCTCCATGCACTGCCCTCACTCCCCATACCCCCAGGAATACCTCTGGCTACAGCTTCCCCTCCACTCCCACCTCATGTTTATGTGTGCACAGTACCGTCCACCAAACAGTGACGACTCCATTTACACCTCAACGATCCGAAAACATGGACCAACTTCTATCTTCTCATCCAAACTCTCTCTTCCTCATATGTGGCGACTTAAATTGTCATCATGCCAGCCTGGCTAGGTGTGGGTATCTGCTCACCTGTCATGGCACTTCAGCCAAGCCTTCCTGCGACTACATTGGGACTGACTCAATCGGTCAACTTCCCAACCCGGATCTCAACCAATGGTACTCAATCTCTTCTGGATCGGATTTGGACAAATTTCCCTAACGATATCTGCTGCTCTTCCTCCGCTCCAATCGGTTCTTCTGACCACGTCCTTGTCAAAGTGGACATCTCGACGAGAGATTTGAGCTGCACTTCAAGAGTTGCTACAAACAAGCCGGTGGTCAGTATGAGGAACTGGTACTAGTGGACCCTGCCAGTTCTCGGATCATCTCCAGCGCCCATCAAGGAGCACATGGTCAATCTTCTTGCCAAACCCGCCAGCGTTGGAATAACAAGCCAGCAATGAGCTTGTGGGCGCTGAAAACCATGAACCTAGCACCTAAGTCCTGAACTTCTTGTAAAGTTAAGGAACTTAGTGCTATTTCCAGGTTCACAGTTCCTGACCCATGGGAGAAAACCCATTCTCATAACCATCCCTATCAGTCCAGTCGATGCATTGAAATCTCCCAAGACGAGAAGTAGTTTTCGTCTGGCACTGATCAACCACAGACACGAGCGTGGCATCGAATGGTCCTTCACGGTGAGATCACTTACTCCAGTCGGAAATATAACAGAGACCAGGTAAATGACACCCAAGGATGACGATCCTTAATCTCATAATTTTCTCGTTGACTGGTGTTACCTCAATTATCATTGGCAGTGAGCTATTGGACACAGCTACAGCAACTCCTTGGCATGCTAACCATACAGAGTGACCAGACCAATAGTAGGTGTAACGCACCGCCATGATCTCGGCCGCAATCCAGTCTCCGAACAGCAGAGAGTGCTGCCAATACCGATGTCCAAAGACTGCCGGCTCAGATGATAACAAACAGGTGATCATCCTCTCTTAAGGATTGGACATTCCAGGCTAACCACCCGAAGGGACCGCCTTAGGTTAACCCAAGGAGACCGCCGTCTGGTGGACGACACCTCAACACCACTCCGACACACTCTCCTCGCAATTGACCCGGGAATGTTACCGCTGCCGTGTTTCCCTCTCTGTCATCAAAGATTGGGGTCCCGAAGGCTTTGCCCAATCCCGTCATCCGTGAGCTGCCCTATGAAGGGAAGCTTCACAGGAGGTACTCCCACAGAGTGGGGTTTCAGATTTCTTACATTTGTGGGCTTGCGGAATGAAGTGTGTTCGGGTGCCTGAGTGCAAATCCTGCACCAACCTCCAAAAAAAGTAACCCAACTGCAGGAGGATGTCCACAGACATAGTTGGGCACTAGAAATGGATGGCCATTGGCTCACAAGGAGATCCTACGCCCCTTCTTCTTCTCGCCTCCCAGAATGAATGTTGGCACCTGTTCTGTTGTCGCAGTATGTCTGTATCAGGGGAATTCGAAATAAGGGTAAGTCTGCTCTTCTGCTTCTTATTGCCTTTCACCTTTGGTTGAGATTGCCTGCCTATGTCAATTAATAGATAGTGTTGCCGCTTGTAAATATGTGTTTTGATGACTTGCCTGCCTGTGTGTGTAAATAAATAATTGCTATCTTTCAAATCTGCCTCATTATTTTCATTGCTTTCATCGATTCGACATACGGCATGTACACAATCGGCCAGACGGGAAGTTTTTGCTCCATTGATTCGCTAATTCTGCAATTCATGGTGCTGTCAGCCGTAATAATACTCAGTGCACATGAAGGAGCTTACCTCAGTTGACACATCATTCGTCACCAACAGGTAACATGATGTTATTGGCGAGAGGACCTGTTAGACCTAATTACCCAACCAGCGTCCGCAGTTGGTTGACAACCCTTCAGCCCGTGGAGTATCCCGTGGCCGCGGCCTCAGGGTCGGTCGTGGCGGCGGTCGAGTACGCACCCATTTTCTTTTACCGTAACAATATCATCCATTATTCTCTTTGTCTGCCGAACCAGATGACAAAGCCTTCAGGAAACAATCTTTTGACCACCATAATATATAATTACAGCACTATGGAAATATAACAATTACTATATTCCTTATCATGTTTAATTACAAACAACATTTTATTATATATTGTAGAGTTTCATGGAGAATGATAGGAATATGATGCTGACCTTTAATTCAGTTGGAAAGGTACTGTGACATTTTGTGCACTTACCATGAACTGTCTCTCAAGGCAAGTGCTGTTGCTGGGAAACAGCTCGGAGTCATTACCAGTGTGCGTTGATGCAATTGTAGAGTAGTAGGCCTGGAATGATGACAAGACACCTCGTGTTTCGGCCAAAACAGCTTCTAACAGTACATCGTGGATGAACACGTACTGCTCCTGCATATGGACATGTCATCGGCACCAGTACTTTAGACAGGATGCGTTGTCCAGAGAATGTTTAAGCAAACCTGAACTAAAAAACAACACTTGACATTGTAATTGAAGTTTGTGTATTATAGTTAGGCGCCTGAAAGTCGCTTTCCCCAACTTGTAAACATTTGTTCTAAATATATTTATATACAGGTTGCATTGTACACAGTACCTACAATCATTAATCAGTCATTGTATCTGTATATGCCTGGTATTGGCTTAATGATTAGGGTGGTGGGCTGGGATCCAAAGGATCCTGAGTTCAAATCCTCTTGGCTGTTGAATTAATACCAAGTGGGTTGATCTGCCTGTCATCCTTCTGAGTTCGGCAAAATGAGTACCAGCTTGCTGCTATCCTGTGTCAGAGTGGCGACCTGCCCAGGATTGTGCCCAATAGCCAAGGAGACTGCTTAGGCAGCACCAATGCTCTGCACAGAGTGGTCCCAATATGGATGGATGGATTGTATCTGTATGTTCCATCATCATCCTTGCACCACTGAATTCAAACAAGTTCCTGTAGACATCTTGTGTGGCATTTGTGGATGCTTTATGGGGAGGGTAAAGTAATTTCAGACCTCCTGATCCTGACCATTGTCTGGGTGAGGGCCATATTTTCAGTTTCTTTCCTCTTAAACAGAATTCGCAAACAACCTGCATATTCAAAGGTTGCTCAAAAATTAAAAGGCATAGAATACTAATCATTGAGAAATGGATAAACAGATTAATCAACTGGAAACCCAAACCAGCATGAAAACAAGCAACCTTCCATCCATCCATCCATTCAGGCCATACTCTGTGCAGAGCGTTGGTGCTGCCTAAGCAGTTCCTCTTGGCTATTGGGCACAATCCTGGATGGGTCGCCACTCCGACACAGGATACCAGCAAGCTGGCACTAATTTTGCCAACTCGGAAGGATGACAGGCAGAGTCAACCCCACTGGTATTAATTCAACAGGCCGAGTGGGATTTGAACTCAGGATCCTAGGATCCCAAGCCCACTACCCGAGCCATTAAGCCAACACCAGGTAAAACAACCTTCATTCTAACTGAAAAGACATTAACATAACCTTGGGATTGCTTGGACTCGTGACCGCAGCTGTGCACCCACAAAGTCACATGTTACTTGTTCGTTTAATTTTTTTTATTGGAGAAAAAGGAACTTGGAAAATAAAGTGTTTTTTTCTTTCAAATAACACTAAAATCTACAGACCACACAGCAGTGTACAAAGCAGAGCAGCACACACAAAATGCAAGAGTTCAGTTTGTTAATTCAGACAAAAGACTTACTGTAGGCATACATGAAGAGCTGAAACAAAACGGAATGTGCGTAAGTACGTATGTGTACCTCAGTCTGTACTAGGTAGTTCGTTGTGTGCGAATGTGTTTGAGAAACCGAGCACATTGGCGGTGCCTGTTTCACGCATCTGATGCAGCATGCTGTCACCACGATGTACGTTCCCCGTACGTCCCACACCCGCACTGTACAGGGCAACGTGGTGGCACGACAAACGAGAGCACATGACGTTTGCACCAATATAAGGCCAATTGCTGTTATGCATACTGTCTCACAATTTACAAACATCATAGCAATGAATATAAAACTGGTTATTATGTCATCTTGAGGAAAAAGAAAAGGGGGCGAGGGAGGTAGTTAAATTAATGTCTACATTTCCTTCAGAAGGTATTCACACCCCTTGACTTTTGTCACATTTTGCTGTGTTACAGCCTGAATTTAAAATGGTTAAATTTAAATTTTTGTCACCGATCTATACAAAATACCCATAATGACAAAGGGAAACATGTTTTTCAAATTTTTTTACAAATTAAATAAAAATGAAAAGCTGAAATGTCTTGTTTAAATAAATATTTTGCGTCCTGAGTTAATACTTTGTAGAAACACCTTTGGCAGCGATTACAGCTTCGAATATTCTTGGGTATGTCTGTATCAGTTTTTACATCTGGATTTGGGATTTTTCCATTCTTCCTTGAAGATTTGCTTCAACGCTCCGTCAAGTTGGATGGGGAGTGTCGGTGAATCAGCAATCTTCAAGTCTTTCCACAGATTCTCAATGGATTCAATTCTGGGCTTTGGCTGGACACTCAAGGACTTTCACGTTCTTGTTCTGAAGCCATTCCAGTGTTGCTTTGGCTGTATGCTTGGATTATTGTCCTGTTGAACATAAATCGTTGCCGTAGTTAAAGGTCTTTTGCACCTGAGCAGGTTTCCTCAAGGATTTGCCTGGATTTGGCTCATTCATCGTTCCCTCTATCCTTACAACTCTCCAGTCCTGCTGCTGAAAGCATCCGCATGCATGATGCTCCCACCACCATGCTTCACGGTAGGGATGGTGTTCATGCGTGATGAGCTGTGTTCGTTTCTGCCAGATGTAGCACTTTGCATTCAGGCCAAAGATTCAGTTTTTTCTCATCAGACCACAGAATATGTTGCCTCACATTTCTCAGTCTTTCACGTGTTTTTTGCAACTCCATGTGTGCTGTCATGAGCCTTTTCTCAGGAGTATCTTCCATCTGGCAACTCTCCATAAAGCCTTGATTTGTGAAGTGCTGCAGAGATTGTTGTCATCCAACAGGTTTCCATTTCAGCCAAGGAAGTCTGTAGTTCGTCAGAGTGATCATTCGGTTATGATCACCTCCTGACCAAGGTCTTCTTTCCTGGTTGCTCAGTTTGGTCGGATGGACAGCTCTAGGAAGAGTCTGGGTAGTTCCATATTGTTTCATTCTCTAATGTTAGTGCTCACTGTGCTCTTGGCACTTTCAACGCTCTAGAAATTGTTTTATCCCTTCCCCAGATCTCCACCTTCTCACAATTTCTATCTCAGAGTTCTACGGACAATCTCCTTGGACTTCATGGTGGAGTTTCTTCTGCTTGACATGCACTGTCACTGGGGACCTCATATAGAAAGGTGTGTTTCTTTATAATTTATATCCATCAATTGAATTGCCAAAGGTGGACTCCAATCAGTTGTAGAGACATCTCAAGGATGATCAAAGGAAATTGGATGCACCTGAGCTCAATTTGGAGTGTCATAGCAAGGGTTGAATACTTATTGTGCAAGAACATTTCAGCTTTCATTTTTATTGATTTGTAAAAATTTCTAAAAAACATGTTGTCACTTTGTCATTATGGGGTATTTTTATGGAGATCAGTGACAAAATTAAATTTAATCCATTTTAAATTCAGGCTGTAACAACAAAATGTGAAGTAGTCGAGGGGTGGAATACTTTCTGAAGGTACTGTATGTTCTCACTAAAGTTGCCATTACATTGTTAAATGTGCCGACACATATTAAGTTGTATCATCTCGTTTTGAATACTTAGCAATGACTTATACATCAGTAAATTAAATTAAATTTGGAGGAGTACACAACCAAAGTAACATTCTCAATGCATTATGTTAAGGGTTTCGGCACGACGTGTTCGGGGTGCACGATAGGGGTTCTCTCTCTGTCCGCGCCGCTTGATCTCCGACCCTGAAGCCGCATCCACGGACAACTCTATGCCCGACGGTGCTAAGCACCCACGGACGCTCGCTGAGGTAATTAAATCCAGCAGGGTCCTCACCAAATTAGCCACTTTACCTTACTCTACGATTTAATTATTCCACTGGGGAACAGTGCTCTCAACGTCCACCCGCGTTTATTAAGTATGGCTCGAACAACTGTGGGTGGACATCGGCTATCCTCTGGAGCGAATTCTGGGGTACAACATCCCATCTATTTAGTCATACACACACAATGTCAGACCAATGAATGAAAGGACAACCGGGCAGGTTTGAAAGCACAGTTTACCAAGCAAGCACATATCTACAATCATGATGTCCAAAGCACATATTTACAATTCACATAGTTCAAAGCACGTATTCACAATTCACATACAGCATTCAAAGAAAAAGAAAAGCAGTTTAACTCTTCACACGTAAAAGCCCCTAAACAATCTTATCTATCTAGGGACGGACAGGCACGCCACACAATCATCCGGGAAAACATATCTAGGAAGAGGGAGAGAAAGAAAGAAGAACGAGGGGTGGTTGCGGCTCTCGCTTACCCCACACAAGCAGGTGGGCTTAGTGTTGGTCCAAAGGGAGGGAAGGAAAGGGAAGAAGGAATGTGAGTGGTGTGTCTGTGCGTCACAATGGAATGCCGGTTGTTCGCGGCGCTCTGCCAAGGATTGCATGCTGCCGTTTGTCCTCGACCCCCTTTGATATGCCTGGTGTCAGTGCCAATGTAATAGCAGGTTCACCGACAACCTGTGGTTCGGCAAACAGGAATGGCTTGCAGACAGGAACGGCATTGCAGTGGCTCTCGCAGCAGTCAGGTTGTAGAAACGGCTTGGCTGTATATGGTTCAGGCAGGCAGATGCAGAGAGCAGACACCCAGACAGATGACTATACCTCCAGACCGCCAGACCTCGTTGCTCATCGTTTGCTTTTATCGAGCATGGAGTGAGGCATGCGTTGGTCTTGGCAATGAACGTTGACCTTGCTGCATCGTCTCCCGTTATTTCTTTGTTCTGACAAGAGGTTAAGCCCGAAACGTTAACTCCCTTTTATTCATGGGGATCAACTACCATTTGAGGTATTTTACAAGGTTAGTGGTATTTATTTTGTCTCCCCATTGGTCTAGTGGTCACTTTCCACATCCGTGCACCCAAGAGGGCAGCGTTCATGTTTCTGACGTAGCTTTGAACACTTGTTATGTTTCGACAGTCGGGCTATGCCTCACCGGTGATGATAATATCAGCGCACATGTCGCCCTGAATGGGTGTTGCGTAAAACTGCAGTGTCGTGTGGTTGTGCTGTCAATGTGGTTTGTGTTAGAGAGGTGAGGAGGGGAATAATTATGGAATTTTAATTCAGCATGTTCTTTGTGAGAAAGACTGAATGCCTACACAGGTTTACTATAAAATACAACTGATACTTTTTAAAAGCTCCAATTTAATCCCACTCTCCTATGTGGTCACAGAGGAAAGCTTATGGCCCTCACTCTTTACGAATGGCTGGCCAGCCCGACAATGACTGAAAGTGCAGGAATTTGGAACTTGTCTGGAGTTCCGGTGATAACTCGCCAAATCTTCACATAAAAAAAAATCACTCGATTTTTGACATCACTAAAATCAGTGATATACAAGGAACTCGGACACAGCAGGAGGTCCATTTTGTCATCAAGTCTGTGCTAAACACACCAATTCATTCAATCTACAGTCTACCAACTTAAATTGACTCGAGAAGGGTGAGAGTGGATGAGTATGGATTAGAACAGTGGGCGCAGGCACACCAATCCGATTAGAATTCCAATTATTAGATTAGATTCAATGGTCACACAGAGCTAATTTACAATTGCTATTGTAAGAGGGTTGGACACTTATCCAAAACAAGATATTCTAGTTTTGTATTTAATTAATTTTCTGAAATGTGTAGAATTGTTTTTTCACTTGGAAGTTGGGGGTTATGATGTGTGAATAAAGTGGGAATGTCTGATTTAATGCCAATGAAAATTCAGGTGATAAGGCAACAAAAGTGAAGATTTTGAAAGAGGGTATAGACATTATAGAGGGTAGAGAGAGAGGGAGGAGGGAGTGGAGCAAGGAGGGAGGGAGAGTTTGGAGGGATGAGGGAAGGGAAGGCAAACATATGTGGAGCGTTAATTAACGATTAATACTGGCTCATAAAATGCTTCTGCAAAGAATAACTGTGAAGATGGAAAACAAAATAATGCTTGAAATCATTCTTTTGCACGGTTATACATAAAATACACCCAAAGATCTCAATTCGACTCTCAATACCGCCTAAAGACTCCCAAGACTCTCAATGTCTCAATTCGACCTCTCCTTCATCTTTGCCAAAAAAATCCACTGTTACAAGCGTTTCTCTCTCTCCATTCTCTGATTCGCCTTTATTGCATCAATCAAGACACGTGTTTAATCGCTTTTTGACCTAAATTGTAAAAACCCCAGTTTGCAATGAATGTTCGCTTTCCATCAACCCATTTTTTTCCCATTTTCAGTGCCAACTCACTCCTCTCACCCCTCACTCTCAAAGCAACCATCCCACTTTTCTACTCCAAGCTCCCTCTACCTCTTCAAAAACTCCCCTCACTTTCTCCCTAACTCCCCCACTCACCCTTCTCCACCATTCACCCCTCACTCACCCTTCTCAAAGTTGCCCCCCTCTCTCCACAAAGCTGCCTCCTTCCACTGCCTCTACCTCCATCTCTTCACCCCCTCCTCAAATCCTCAACTGCCTTCTGCCCCGTTCTTGCCCACCCTCTCCCCCAGCCCACAGAGCTTTTTTCTCCTCTCACTGCCGCCTCCCCGAGCTATTCTGCAATCCCCCACACTCTTTCAACAACCCTCCTTACTCCCCTCCCTCCCCTGCACCCAAAACCCTCCCCATCCCTCTTCTTTAACAGTGTGGCCTCAAAATATCAGGGGCCTTCACTCAAACCTTTCAAATCTTCCATACAGGTTGCACTGACAAACCAGACATAATCTGCCGAACAGAAACTTTCCTCCCAAGACGTGTCTGACTCCCAAGTATCTCTCCTGGTTACTCCCTCCTCAGGTATACAGACCTGAGCATCGTCCTGGTGGAGGAGTTGCTCTCTTCATCAAAGACTCTTTTCCTCACTCTCCATGCACTGCCTCACTCCCATACCCCAGGAATATCTGGCTACACGCTTCCCTCCACTCCCACCTCATGTTATGTGTGCACAGTACGTCCACCAAACAGTACGACTCCATTACACCTCAACGATCCGAAACATGGACCAACTTCTATCTTCTCATCAAACTCTCTTTCCTCATATTGGCGACTTAAATTGTCATCATGCCAGCTGCTAGGTGTGGGTACCTCTCTCACCTGTCATGGCACTTCAGCAAAGCCTTCTGCGACTCATTGGGACTGACTCAATCGGTCAACTTCCAACCGGATCTCAACCAATGGTACTCATCTTTCTGATCGGATTTGGACAAATTTCCCTACGATATTGCTGTCTTCCTCCGCTCCAATCGGTTCTTCTGACACGTTCCTTGTCAAAGTGACATCTCTCTTGGCTATTATCAGAGAACACCTCACCGCCGTCGAGTCTGGCATTTCACTCAAGCGACTGCAGGGTCTTCAAGCAGCCTCAAAC
>CM068964.1:104862005-104872363 GCA_035128595.1 Eptatretus atami | reverse complement strand
AGAAAAGAAAGGGCAGAGCTAAACTTGATGGAACTCCAGTGGACAGGAAGAGGGGATGAAAAGAATCCCATTTAGGGCCACACGTGACTGCGAACAGGAGAGGAAGTCTGCGAGACCACGAGTGGAGATGTCCTTGATAACCACAGGAAGAGAGTTTGGTGAGCAGGGCAGGTGCCAAGACTGTGGTCAAAAGCAAACTATATGTCCAGGGATACGGCTCTGATTTCATGTCCGGCATTGAGGGCCTCCATCCATTGTTTGGAGAGAGAAGCAAGCAATATCCAGGGTAGAGTGACCTGGTCTGAAAGCAAATTGAGATCGGAAATCAAGCGATACAGAATGATCAAGGATAGGAATTCTGAAGGGTGATGGATTCCATAAGCCTTGGCTGATGATTGCCAGAAGGCTGATTGTTCTGTAGTTGCAAGGGATCTGTTTTTGACACTTTTTATGCAGGGCAGTAATGTTTTGCTGATTTCCAAGCAGATGACAGATGACCTTGGGCAAAATGAGAGGGTGAATGAAGAACAGAGAGAGGGTGAGCAAGAGCAGAAGAGAAGGTTTTTTTTATAGGACACGTGGATTGCTGCATCTGGACCGGTTTGCAGAATTGAGTGAGGTTTGACAGCAACTCTCCACTTGTCAGGAGAAAAGGACTCAGAGCAGGGACAGTTGGGTGCGACTGGGTAGGTGGGTGGAAAAAGCGATGGGATTTTGGACACAAGATTTAGCTGCAAACACCGAGTTTAGGCATTCAGCCTTTCACGTGTGGTATCAGAGTGTGGCCATTTAAGGTAAGGGAGGGGATGGAGGGGGAACATACACCAGAAACAGATTTGATTAGACGCCCAGCAGGATTTGAGGAGGGAGAGATGTTTGAAATTTGGACTTGAGCTTAGAATGTTGTTTCCTGGTTCTCCTGAGGGTAGATACACACTTGTTCGAGCTTATGGAAGAACTGAGATTGCCTCATGGAAAGTAATCCAACTGAGGGTAAAGCAATTGTTTCAGGACAACTGCCTCACTACAAGCTTCAGTGAACCAAGAGCGGGAGGAAGGGTAGACAATGAAAACGAGAGGGGATAATTTTTGCATGAAGGCGAGCACGTTTTCTTGAAAGAATCCAGAACGAGTTGTGTTGGAGAAAGTAGCGATTAGGAGACCAGTCTATAAGTTTGATGGCTGCTTGAAGACCTGCAGTCGCTTGAGTGAAATGCCAGACTCGACGGCGGTGAGGTGGTTCTCTTGATAATAGCCAGAGAGATGATCACTTTGACAAGGACGTGTCAGAAGCAGATTGGAGCGGAGGAAGAGAGAGAATATCGTTAGGGAAATTTGTCCAAATCCGATCCGAAGAGATAGAGTACTATGGTTGAGATCCGGGTGGGAAGTTGACTGATTGAGTCAGTCCCAATGAGTCGCAGAAGGCTTTGCTGAGATGCCATGACAGGTGAAAGAGGTAACCCACCTAGCCAGCTGGCATGATGACAATTTAAGTCGCCACATATGAGGAAGAAGAGAGTTTGGATGAGAAGATAGAAGTTGGTCCATGTTTTCGGATCGTTGAGGTGTAATGGAGTCGTACTGTTTGGTGGACGGTAGTGTGCACACATAACATGAGGTGGGAGTGGAGGGAAGCTGTAGCCAGAGTATTCCGTGGGTATGGGGGTGAGGCAGTGCATGGAGAGTGAGGAAAAGAGTCTTTGATGAAGGAGAGCAATCGCTCCACCAGGACGATGTCAGGTCTGTCATGACCTGAGGAGGGAGTAACCAGGGGAGATACTTGGAGAGTCAGACACGTCTTGGGGAGGAAAGTTTCTGTTCGGGCAGATTATGTCTGGTTTGTCAGTGGAACCTGTATGGAATGATTTGAAAGGTTGAGTGAAGGCCCCTGATATTTTGAGGTCCACACTGTTAAAGAAGAGGGATGGGGGAGGTTTTGGGTGCAGGGGAGGGGAGGGGAGTAAGGAGGGTGGTTGAAAGAGTGTGGGGGATTGCAGAATAGCTGGGGAGGGGCCGTGAGGAGGAGAAAAAAGCTCTGTGGTGCTGGGGAGAGGGGGCAAGAACGGGGCAGAAGGGCAGTGAGGATTTGAGGAGAGGTTGGAGTGAAGAGATGGAGGTGAAGGCAGTGGAAGGAGGCAGCTTTGTGGATAGAGGGGGGGCAACTTTGAGAAGGGTGAGTGAGGGGGGTGAATGGTGGAGAAGGGTGAGTGGGGAGAGTTGAGGGAGAAAGGTGAGGGGGAGTTTTTGAAAGAGGTGAAAGGGAGCTTGGAGGTAGAAAGTGGGATGGTTGCTTTGAGAGTGAGGGGTGAGAGGCGTGAGTTGGCACTGGAAAATGGGAAAAAAGATGGTTGATGAGAAAGCGAACATTCATTGCAAACTGGGGTTTTTACAATTTTTAGGTCAGAGATGCGATTAAACACGTGTTTGATTGATGCAATAAAGGCGAAATTCAGAGAATGGAGAGAAGAAAACGCTTGTAACAGTGTTGATTTTTTTGGCAAAGTATGAAGGAGAGGTCGAATTGAGAGATTGAGAGTCTTGGGAGTCTTAGGCGGTATTGAGAGCGAATTGAGAGTCTTTGGGTTATTTATTATATAACCGGTGCAAAAAGGATTTATAGCATTATTTTGTTTTCCATCTTCACAGTTATTCTTGGCAGAAGCATTTTATGAGCCAGTATTAATCGTAATTAACGCTCACACATATGTTTGCTTCCTTCCTCATCCTCCAAACTCTCCTCGCCTCCTTGCTCCCACTCCCTCCTCCCTCTCTCTCTACCCTCTATAATGTTATACTCTTTCAAAATCTTCACTTTTGTTGCCTTCACCTGAATTTTCATTGCATTAAATCAGACATTCCCACCTTTATTCACACATCATAACCCCAATTCCAAGTGAAAAACAAATTCTACACATTTCAGAAATTAATTAAAATACAAAATAGAATATCTTGTTTTGGATAGTGTCCCTCTTACAATAGCAATGGTAAATTAGCTCTGGTTGACATTGTAATTAATCTAATAATTGGAATTCTAATGGATTGGTGTGCCTGCCCCACTGTTCTAATCCATACTCATCCACTTCTACCCTTCCTCGATGAATTTAAGTTGGTAGACTGTAGATTGAATGAATGGTGTGTTGTAGCACAGACTTGATGGACAAAATGGACTCCTCTGTGGTCCGAGTTCCTTGTATATCACTGAGTTTTAGTGATGTCAAAAAATCGAGTGATTTTTTTTTTATGTGAAGATTTGGCGAGTAATCACCGGAACTAAGACAAGTTCGAATTCCTGCACTTTCAGTCTATGTGGGGCTGGCCAGCCCATTCGTGAAAGAGTGAGGGCCATAAGCTTTCCTCTGCTGACCACATAGGAGAGTGGGATTAAATTGGAGTTTTAAAAAGTATCAGTTGTAGTTTTATAGTAAAACCTGTGTTAGGCATTCAGGTTTCTTCACAAAGAGGAACATGCTGAATTAAAATTCCATAGATTATTCCCTCCTGACCTCTCTACACAACCACATTGACAGCACAACCACACGACACTGCAGTTTGACCAACACCCATTCAGGGCGACATGTGCGCTGATATTATCATCACCGGGTGAGGCAGTGCGACTGTCGAGACACTAACAAGTGTTCAAAGCTACGTCAGAAACATGAACGCTGCCCTCTTGGGGTGCACGGATGTGGAAAGTTACCACTAGACCAATGGGGAGACAAAATAAATACACTAACCTTGTAAATACCTCAAATGGTAGTTGATCCACCATGAATAAAAGAGGAGTTAACGTTTCGGGCTTAACCTCTTGTCGAAAAAGAAATAACGGGAGACGATGCAGCAAGGTCAACGTTCATTGCCAAGACCAAGAGCATGCCTCACTCCATGCTCGATAAAAGGCAAACGAGTGAGTGAACGAGGTCTGGCGGTCTTGGGATGTTAGTCATCTGTTGGGTGTCTGTCTCTCTGCAGTCTGCCTGCCTGAACCATGATACAGGCCAAGCCGTTTCTACAACTGAGCTGCTGGAGAGCCACTGAAATGCCGTTCCTGTCTGCAAGCCATTCCTGTTTGCCGAACCACAGTTGTCGGTGAACCTGCTGATACATTTGGCACTGACACCAAGGCATATCAAAGGGGGTCCGAGGACAAACGGCAGCATGCAATCCTTGGGCAGAGCGGCGCGACAACCGGCATTCCCATTGTGACGCACAGACACCACTCACATTTCTTCTTCCTTTCCCTTCCCTTTGGACCACATGAAAGCCACATGCTTTGTGGGGTAAGCGAGAGGCGCAACCACCCCTCGTTCTTCTTTCTTTCTCTCCCTCTTCCTAGATATGTTTTCCCGGATGATTGTGTGGCGTGCCTGTCCGTCCCTAGATAGATAAGATTGTTTAGGGGGCTTTTACGTGTGAAGAGTTAACTGCTTTTCTTTTTTCTTGAATGCTGTATGTGAATTGTGAATACGTGCTTTGAACATTGTGAATGTTAAATATGTGCTTTGGACACATGATTGTAGATATGTGCTTGCTTTGAAACGTGCTTTCAAATGCCCGGTTGTCCTTTTCATTCATTGGTCTGACATTGTGATGTATGTACTAAATAGGTGGGATGTTGTACCCCAGTATTCGCTCCAGGAGGATAGCCGATGTCCACCCACAGTTTGTTCGGCCATACTTAATAAACGGGGTGGACGTTGAGAGACTGTGTCAAGTTGGAAATATTAATCGTAGAGTAAGGTAAGTGGGCTAATTGTGCGTGAGGACCCTGCTGGATTTAATTACCTCAGCGAGCGTCCGGTGGGTGCTTAGAATCCGTCGGGCCATAGAGTTGTCCGTGGATGCGGCTTCAGGGTCGGAGATCAAGCGGCGGGAACGAGAGAGAAACCCATATCGTGCACCCCGAACACGCTCGTGCCGAAACCTTAACATAATGCATTGAGAATGTTACTTTGGCTTGTGTACTCCTCCCAATTATAATTTAATTTTTACTGATGTATAAGTCATTGCAAAGTATTCAAACGAGATGATTACAACTATATATGTGTCGGCACATTTAACAATGTAATGGCAACTTTAGTGAGAACATACAGTACCTTCAGAAAGTATTCACCCCTAACTACTTCACATTTTGTTGTTTACAGCCTGAATTTAAAATGGATTAAATTTTAATTTTTGTCATGATCTCCAATAAACCCCATAATGACAAAGTGACAACGATGTTTTTGAAATTTTTACAAATCAATTAAAAATGAAAGCTGAAAGTGTCTTGCAATCATAAGTATTCAACCCTTTGCTATGACACTCCAAATTGAGCTCAGGTGCATCCAATTTCCTTTGACATCCTTGAGATGTCTCTACAACTTGATTGGAGTCCACCTTTGGCAATTCAATTGATGGATATAAATTAATAAGAAACAAATTTCTATATGAGGTCCCACAGTGACAGTGCATGTCAGCGAGAAACTCCACCATGAAGTCCAAGGAATTGTCCGTAGAACTCTGAGATAAGAATTGTGAGAAGGTGGAGATCTGGGGAAGGGGATAAAAATTCTCAGAGCGTTGAAAGTGCCCAAGAGCACAGTGGACACTAACATTAGGAAATGGAACAATAATGGAACTACCAGACTCTTCTAGAGCTGTCCTCTCGACCAAACTGAGCAACCAGGAAAGAAGGACCTTGGTCAGGGAGGTGATCAAAACCGAATGATCACTCTGACAGACTACAGACTTCTTGGCTGAGATGGGAGAACCTGTTGGATGGAAACAATCTCTGAGCATTCACAACTCAAGGCTTTATGGAGAGTTGCCAGATGGAAGATACTCCTGAGGAAAGGCTCATGACAGCACAAATGGAGTTTCAAAAAGACACGTGAAAGACTGAGAATGTGAGGCAACATATTCTGTGGTCGATGAGAAGAAAACTGAATCTTTGGCTGAATGCAAAGTGCTACATTCGCAGAAAACGAACACAGTCATCAGCATGAACACATCCCTACCGTGAAGCATGGTGGTGGGAGCATCATGCTATGCGGAGCTTTTCAGCAGTCAGGGACTGGAGAGTTGTAAGAGATAGAGGGAAGATGAATGGAGCCAAATCCAGGCAAATCCTTGAGTGAGAACCTGCTTCAGGGTGCAAAAGACTTTTACAGTGCAAGGATTTATGTTCCAACAGGAAAATAATCCGAAGCATACAGCCAAAGCAACACTGGAATGGCTTTCAGAACAAGAACGTGAAGTCTTGAGTGTCCAGCCAAAGCCCAGAATGAATCCATTGAGAATCTGTGGAAAGACTTGAAGATTGCTGTATATCACCGAACACCCCATCCAAATTGACGGAGCGTTGAGGCAAATCTTCAAGGAAGAATGGAGAATCTCCCAAATCCAGATGTGAAAACTGATACAGACATACCCAAGAATATTCGAAGCTGTAATCGTGTGCCAAGAGGTGTTTCTACAAAGTATTAACTCCGGACGCAAAATCTTTATTTAAACAAGACATTTCAGCTTTTCATTTTTATTTAATTTGTAAAAAAATTTGAAAAACATGTTTCCCCTTTGTCATTATGGGTATTTTGTATAGATCGGTGAAAAAAATTTAAATTTAACCATTTTAAATTCAGGCTGTACACAGCAAAATGTGACAAAAGTCAAGGGGTGTGAATACCTTCTGAAGGAAATGTAGACATTAATTTAACTACCTCCCTCGTCCTTTTCTTTTTCCTCAAGATGACATAATAACAGTTTTATATTAATTGCTATGATGTTTGTAAATTGTGAGACAGTATGCATAAAGCAATGGCCTTATATTGGTGCAACGTCATGTGCTCTCGTTTGTGTGTGCCCACGTTGCCCTGTAAGTGCGGGTGTGGGACGTACGGGGAACGTACTCAGTGGTGACAGCATGCTGCATCAGATGCGTGAACAGGGCCGCCAATGTGCTCGGTGTTCTCAAACAATTCGCACACAACAAGTAACTACGTACAGACTGAGGTACAATCATCGTACTTACGCACATTCCGTTTTGTTTAGCTCTTCATGTATGCTACAGTAAGTTTTGTCTGAATTAACAAACTGGAACTCTTGCATTTTGTGTGTGCTGCTCTGTTTTGTACACTGCTGTTGGTCTGTAGATTTTAGTTGTATTTAAAAGAAAAACACTTTATTTTCCAAAGTCTTTTCTCCAATAAAAAAAATTAAACGAACAAGTAACATGTGACTTGGTGTGGCACAGCTGCGGTCACGAGTCAGCAAATCCAAGAAGTTATGTTAATGTTTCAGTTAGAATGAAGGTTGTTTTATGCTGGTGTTGGCTTAATGGCTCGGTAGTGGGCTTGGGATCCTAGGATCTGGATTGTCAAATCCACTGGCGGCTGTTGAATTAATACCAGGTGGGTTGACTCTGCCTTGTCATCCTTCCGAGTTGGCAAAATTAGTGCCAGCTTGCTGGTATCCTGTGTCGGAGTGGCGACCCATCCAGGATTGTGCCCAATACAAAAGGAGACTGCTTAGGTCAGCACCAACGCTTCGCACAGAGTATGGTCGATGGGTGGATGGATGGATGAAGGTTGCTTGTTTCATGCTGGTTGGGTTTCCAGTTGATTAATCTGTTTATCCATTTCTCAATGATTAGTATTCTATGCCTTTTAATTGTTGAGCAACCTTTGAATATGCAGGTTGTTTTGCGAATTCTGTTAGAGGAAAGAACTGAAAATATGGCCCTCACCCAGACAATGGTCAGGATCAGGAGGTCTGAAATTACTTTACCCCCCCAGTAAAGCATCCACAAATGCAACACAAGATGTCTACAGGAACTTGTTTGAATTCAGTGGTGCAGATGATGATGGATCAATACAGATAAAGCAATCCATCCATACATTGGGCCATATCTGTGCAGAGCATTGGTGCTGCCTAAGCAGTCTCCTTGGCTATTGGGCACAATCCTGGGCCGGTGCGACTCTGAAACAGGATACAGCAAGCTGGTACTCATTTTGCCGAAACTCGAAGGATGAAGAGCAGAAATTCAACTTGGTATTAATTCAACAGCCAAGAGGATTTGAACTCAGGATATTGGATCCCGACACACCCTAATCATTAATCCAATACCAGGCATATACAGATACAATGACTGATTAATGATTGTAGGTACTGTGTAACATGTAAACCTGTATATAAATAGTTTTAGAACATAGTTTACAGTTGGGGAAAGCGACTTTCAGGCCGTAATATAATAACATAACAAACTTAATTTACAATGTCAAGTGGTTGTTTTTTAGTTAAGGTTTTGTCATTTACAAGTGTCTAAGCTTCTCTAGAATGATCATAAGCAGTCTGTGTAACAAGTATGTACTGTGTGCGAAGCACTATTATATGCAGGAGCAGTAGTGTCGTCATACCACGTGTACTGTTAGAAGTGTTTTGGCGAAACACGAGGTGTTTGAGTCATACAGATTTCCAGGCCTACGTACTCTACAAATTCGCATCAGACACTGTAATGACTCGAGCTGTTCAAGCACGCATGCTTGAGAGAAGTTCATGGTAAGTGCACAAATGTACAGTATTTCAATGATATTAAAGGTCAGCAATCATATTACCTATCATTCTCCATGAAACTATAACAATATATAATTAAAATGTTGTAATTATATATATGGAAAAGTTGTTTTCCTGAAGGCTTTGTCAGTCGTGTCGGCAGACAAAGAGAATAATGGATGATATTGTTACGGTAAAAGAATAATGGGTGGTACTCGACCCGCCGCCACGACCGACCCTGAGGCCCGGCCACGGATAATCCACGGGCTGAAGGGTTGTCAACCAACTGCGGAGCTCTGGTTGGGTAATTAGGTCTAACAGGGTCCTCTCGCCAATAACATCATGTTACCTGTTGGTGACAAAGATGTGTCAACTGAGGTAAGCTCTCTATGTGCACATGAGTAGTATTACGGCTGAGCACACTGAATGCAGAATTAGCGAATCAATGGGGAAAACTTCCCGTCTGCCGATTGTGTACATGCCTATGTCGAAGTCGATGAAAGCAATGAAAATAATGAGGCAGATTTGAAAGATAGCAATTATTTATTTACACACACAGGCAGGCAATCATCAAAACACATATTTACAGAGGCAACAGCTATCTTATAATTGACATAGGCAGGCAATCTCAACCAAAGGTGAAAGGCAAATAGAAGCGAAGAGCAGACATAACCCTTATTTCGAATTCCCCTAGATACAGACATACTGGACAACAGAACAGGTGCCAACATTCATTCTGGGAGGCGAGAGAGAAGGGGCGTAGGATCTCCTTGTGAGCCAATGGCCATCATTTCTAGTGCCCAACTATGTCTGTGGACATCCTCCTGCAGTTGGGTTACTTTTTTCGAGGTTGGTGCAGGATTTGCACTCAGGCACCGAACACACTTCATTCCGCAGCAAAAAATGTAAGAAATCTGAAACCCCACTCTGTGGGAGTACTCCGTGTTAAGACTTCCTTCATAGGGCAGCTACGGATGACGGGATTGGGCAAAGCCTTGGGACCCCAATCTTTGATGAGAGAGGGAAAGCGCACGGGTAACATTCCCGGGTCAATTGAGGAGAGTGTGTCGGAGTGGTGTTGAGGTGTCGTCCACCAGACGGCGGTCTCCTTGGGTTAACCTAAGGCGGTCCCTTCGGGTGGTTAGCCTGGAATGTCCAATCTCTTAAGAAGGATGATCACCTGTCTTTGTTATCATCTGAGCTCAGGCTTTGGACATCGGTATTGGCAGCACTCTCTGCTGTTAGGAGACTGGATTGCGGCGAGATATGGCGGTGCGTTCACCTACTATTGGTCTGGTCACTCGTGATGGTTTAGCATGCCAAGGAGTTGCTGTAGCTGTGTCCAATAAGCTCACTGCCAATGATAATTGAGGTAACACCAGTCAACGAACAAATTATGAGATTAAGGATTGTCATTCTTGGGTGTCATTTACTGGTTCTGTATATGCTCCGACTGGGTAAGTGATCTCACCGTGAAGGACTATTCTGATGCCACGCTCGTGTCTGTGGTTGATCAGTGCCACCAGAAATACACTTCTCGTCTTGGGAGATTTCAATGCATCGACTGGACTGATAGGGATGGTTATGAGATGTGGTTTCTCCCATGGGTCGTGAACTGTTGAATGATATTCTGGTTTTCATCAATGATCTCTCCGACTCTCTGGAAAATCCTCTTTATCTCTTTGCTGATGACTCTATCCTCTGCCGTACCATCTGTCATCCCTCAGACCGGCAAGCAGCAGCTTCTTCACTCACTGCAGATCTCGGTAAAATCACAAGCTGGTCCAACACGTGGAACATGTCTTTCAATCCAGACAAATCTCACA